>JAQIXD010001480.1:0-14758 GCA_034699985.1 Minunthozetes semirufus
CCCCCAACGACTCTCCATCCACCGTTTTCTGCCTTCCAGTCGCTGGAATTACAGGAGTGCGCCACTACTCCCAGCAAAGAAAATAACCAATTATTTGAAAACACTAGTATTCATAGAGTAGATGCTGTCCTCTATTTTATTATTATTTTTAATCTTTGAAAAACTTTTTAATTAAAAATTCGAATGAATTGTATTTCTGATGAAAAACAATAAAAGTTTGGAAAAAATGATTTCTTTAAAAATAAAATTGAAATCAAATTACAATTAAAGTTATTTTAGTTTCAAAAACGAATTTTGAATTCAATTTTTCGGGGAATAAAATTGCAATCGATTTCATATTTATCGATAATATAAGGAATGCCAACCGCCAGACCCAATACAGTTACCAGAGCTGATCCCTTGATAAGGCCGCCAACAGAAGGCATATTCCTCTCCCAAAATGTAGTTTTGAAGTAATAGTGGGGAACTTCCTATTGTTTTATATAAAACAAAATTATAGTTAATAAGAAAGATATCAAAGAATATTACTTTAGATTCGGGTTCTATTCGCCAGATCTCGTCATTCCTTATTTTTCCCATTTGTGCCATTATCTCTCGGGCCGCCCGTTCCCCTGCCTTTAACAAAAACTTGAGTTATAGTGAATAAAAAAAAGAGTGATTACCTGAATTCCGCCCTCTATATAACCGGACCAATGGGTCGCTGTTTCAGTACCGGCGAAATACATGCGTCCAATCGGTAGACGAAGAGCTTTACCAAAAGTAGTCAAAAAGCCGGGCGGACAGAGTGTTGTATAACAACCGCCTGAGTACTGCTCTTCCATCCAATTAAACTCTTCGTAATGAATGGGCTGTAAAACAAAGAGATCGACATTTAATTAAATATTTTCTGGAATTGAAGAATCGTTTACATGAAGTGCTTCCTCTGAATCCCAGGCTTTGGCAAAGCTTTCGGTAATCCTTCGAAGTCTTTCCTGTTTTGTCAACTGATGAAGTCTTCGACATTTGTCGGCCGGAATGAAACTAATCAATAGATCCAATGATTAGATTATTATTTGAAAATACAATCAATTAATTTGATATATAATTACCCGATGATCGCCGGAACAGTTCCATCCGGTTTGGTGTCATCTAAAGTAAAAGGAACCGGAAATTCATCGAGTCCTTCAATCATAAGAGATCCGCAGAAATTCTTATTTCTCCAGAAAGTTGTCTCATAGTATACAATAGCTTTCATGACTGACCCCATCGGACATCTTTGATTCAATTGGTTACGGAGTGGGGGTAACTGAGGGTTGTAATGAATTTTGTGTTGCATAGGCGGTGCTAAAGCCATTATTAAAAACTTGGCCTTATATTCACTTCCGTCCAAAGTCTTGACAATCACTTCGCTATTTGTTTGAGTGACACCAGCGACAGGTTTCTCGAGTAAGACTCGATCTTTGCCGAGAAGGTCAGCAATCCGTTCACTTATTTGTTGAGTTCCTCCGATTAATTTCCTCTCCTGTCCGCCATTAGTTGTTGAAAATATTGGTCGCGTTCCTCCGCATTGCTTGACGTACCACAAGAACCAAAGAAGTGATGACTCGTAAGGTTCAGAAGTGACGCACATTCTTATGAATATATTAGCAAATTCTCGTGCCGTCGAAGTCCAAGTGTTTTTCTCTAAGAACTCTTTGAAAGTCAATTGATCCCATTCTATAGCGTGTGGGGCCTGAAATCAAACATAAAAAGACTCTTTAGGAAACCCTTTACAAGTTTGTATTCATACATTCCATGGCTCGTCTGCGGGAATTTCTTCACCCATTTGGTCCATCAAACGGAATATGTTGTTCAGATCGATTTGACCTAAAATTCCTCCGATTGGAGGGTTTCGGTCAGCACTAAAACGAGTAACTTTCCCCTAAAATTAAACATTAATTGAAGAATTGGAAACTCATATTAAAATCAATAGTAAATACATTCTTTAGATGAGCGATATCTTCAACTTCATTGACTTTGTAGGTTTTCAAGTCAAACTCCTTTATAAGTCTGAGAAGTCTGTCCTGACCGGGACCTGCAAATTGTTTTTTCCATATTTAAAATTAATTAAAATTAAATTTGAGTCAATTCATACCGACATAAGCACCGCCCAGATCTACATATTTTACTTTTGGGTCCTAAGATAAAACTTTTATTATTTGCATATTCTTTATATGCGTTAAAACAAACTCTTTTAGTGTAAGTCCTTCCTCCAACTCTATTACGAGCCTCCAAAACAAGTACATCCAAACCGTTTTCTTTGAGATGTTTTGCAGCACTCAATCCTATCACAAAAATTTATTTCTCGTATCAAATGATGAAAACAATTAAATTAAGACAATAATTGACAAAACCTATTCTCACCGCTAATTCCAGCGCCGATTACAATAACGTCTCTCACAGTGTCAGTCATTTTAGATTTGGTTTAACAGTTATTCTCCTAATATTCAACAGATTATACGCTATTTCTAACGAGTGTTGGTTAGAATCAGGATATAAATGTAATTGCAATAAAACACCACCCAAGGTCAATTACACTCACTCAAACAATTTGGAAACTCGATATTTAACTATAAATTAATTGAATTTAGAGAACATATAAAACATTGAAAATTATATTAAAATTGCGAATAAAATTCAGTCTTCAGTAATATCTTTGCGGAAAGTATTAGCGTTAAAGTGAATGGCTTTGCGCCAGAATTCACCAAATTATCGATTTTTATATTCTCTGCTCGACTCGACTCCTCTTCACTTAATATTCTGAGTCATAATCTTTATTAAACTATCTTTCATTTGCTGTCAGTTTAGTTCAGTCAACAAAATTTATCACAAAATAGTGATAATACTAAAGATGTTGACATTGAATGAGAAAATTCCGACGAAAGTACTTTTCATTTGAATTTTTAAAAAAAACTCTTATATAAGTTATATAAAATTAAAATGATAGTCCCCTCCAATTATTTCATTAAGAAATCAAATATTTGATAAAAATTCATTAATAGACCAAACACTTTGTCTTAAGGAATATGTAATCATAAATGTTTTGAATAACATATCAGTTATGAATTTATCGGTGAATTTGGAATTTTTGGTCCAAATTTCAAATCTTATTTTGTGTGAAGAGATGAGGCCTTCTGTCTACTCTCTTATCACAACTAAATTTTCCATAAAATGCTATCTCTATTCAATAAATGAACACATCTTCTAATGATTATTCAATTTTATCAAAAATATGCTCAAACTGTAAAAAAACTGTAAAAAAAAGTCTAAATTTTAATAAATAAAATAAAATGCATTGAATTAAAGTTGAAATACAGGGAAGAGGAGAAAGAAATGAATAAATGATTTGAATGAAAGACAAATTCAGAGATAATCTGATGAATAACTTTTAGATGAGTTCACGCACTCAAAGCACTCAAACACTGAAAGCACTGAAATGAGTGAAACTAAAACCAAACGATTTTTTTGTTTCGAAATAATTAGTTTTGACAAAAAAACGTACGAAATGTTTGTCTTCCGTTTCGTTCGCTTTTTTGTTGCCTTTACTTTAAATCAGTTCTGTTTTGACCACAATTTCCTCCGAATTCTTGATTTAAAGATAATTTAATTGAAATGCTTTCGTGTGCTTATGTGACACTCATTATGAAAAGCGATAAATATGTTGCCGGAGCTCTCGTATTAGCCCACAGTCTTAAGAAAAGTGGTACTCTTTACCCACTGGTCTGTATGGTTACCAGTGATATCACTGTCAAAGCTGTCAAAGTGTTAAAGAAGTACTTCGATTACGTCTGGACAGTGCCATACATAAGACAGCGTTGCGTTACGTTTAAGAGTAGACGACAGCGAGACTTATATGAAGATTGGATTGAAGTGTCGTTCACTAAATGGAATTGTATTAACGCTAAGATCTTCGGCCGATTCGACAAAGTCTTGTTCATTGACGCAGATATGATGGTTATCGACAATTGCGATGAAGAGCTCTTCGGTTTAGAGCCGCCGGCAATGACTTTCTCGCTTCCGTGGGCTAAACCATACACTCCGGAGGGGATCGACAATCCTTACGGAGAACTCGAACACGGATTCGATGTAAACACAGATTTAGTGGAAAAAGGATTCAAAACATTCTTAGGAATCGGTTCTCTAGTTTTGGTAAAGTCTTTGATTTGTTCCTAAAATGATCTCAAATTAATTGAAATCGATTTTTAGGTTAAACCGAATCAACAGGTATTCAATCAAATGCTGAATCTTTTGCGAAAACAAGTGATATTCGGGTCAACCCTTTGCTTCAGTGGATTCGATGAGCAGTTGATTTGTATGACTTACGCTTCGCTCAACCAATCGTTTCGACACATCCATCAGTCATACAACTGGTGCGTCGGAAAATGGGATTGGCTTTCGGTGTCGGGTGAGGGAGACATTCATCCAAAAATAGTTCACTATTACGGCGACCAAAAGCCCTGGTATTCGAGTCGTAATAACCAATGGAAAGACACGATTCAGTGGTGGGATATCGCCGACCAAATCATTGGAAGCGATGACTCCACCAGAAAGTACTTCGAATTACCTCTCAATTGATTAACAAATTCATATAAAACTTCTCTTTATTTTCAATTATTTTGTTTTAATTACAAATATTTTTTGATTTCGTTTCAAAACAATTATTTATTTTTCATATAATTAACGAAAAAAACATTAAAATAAAGTTTTAATTAAATTTAATCCAATTTATCGTTCGTTACATTGATTTTGATGTTATGTTTGACCCAATTTGTCAAATGAGCGAAACCCGAGAGACAGGACACCCATTCTTCTCGTAAACCATAAGTGTCTTCACTGGCGGCGCCATAAGTACGGCCATCAGTAAAGCGTTGTTGAAGTTGAAGTTGAGCTTCAATGTGAGCGGCTGTCCATTGACTGGCATTGAATTGTTTGTCAAAATTAGTCAACTTTTCAATCTGTGCGTCCAATTCGGCGAAATTCATTCGTCTACTCTGACCCCAATCATTTCCCTGAGGATAATATATGTGTCCGCTGGCCTTCCCATTTGAATCTCTAGCATAAATAGTACCTCCCGGTGCGTGATATGGAGGGCTCTGCCATTTCAAATTGACCATTGCGTTGTACAAGAGTTCCACATTCCAATAGGTGGCATTTGGCACAGCCTGCTCAGCCAGGGCTGAAGTGAGCACAGAATTTAAATTGAGATGAATATCGACAATATAATCAGGGTGAATTATATTGTGATTAACAACTGTTCCATTTTCAAAAACATTTGAACCATTAATCCATTCATTTAACTGTAATATCATTTAATTATAGAATAGTTTATCAAATAATTTATATATAAATGTATTATAATTAATACCTTTTTCCCATTTATAACAACCGTTCGATTGAGGTCTGAGTGTCTGCAATAACTGGATAACATTAATTCTATATTCTTTCTCATCCATATTTTCCAATTAGGATGAGATGGCATCATAGCCACTGCAACTTGTAAAACATTAGCGTTCCAGGCATTCTCTTCAGCTTTGGTATCACCAGGGAATATTACTTTTTGATTGCGGTCCTGATAATAGGGTACTTTATAGTTATTAAAGCGATTTGTCTCATAAATTGTCATATTTTCGATTAAATGTTTGTCCGTCTCATTGAAGTGTTCCCATAATAGCCAAGAGCCTAAACCAGCATAACTGGCCCAAAGAGCTGATTGCCACTGATCACCCCAACCGCCCGCAGTATTTGATCGGTGATGATATGCTAATGAAGAAAGTAAATGAAGGCTCAAATTTAAAGCCTCTTCTTTAGATTTTCCGACAATCTTTTCGTCATAGAGTTGAGTCTTTAGAGAAATAGCTAATCCCAATGCTTCAGATGCCGGACCCCTGATATTGTTTTCAGCGATTCCATGAAAATTAAGATATTTGCTCTTAATATCTGTAAAGTTTTTCGATTGAATCCATTTTCCTAAACAATATTTATTGGCATTCAATAAGACTTTTCCGTTGATCACTGAGTTGTGATCTGTGGGTTCGGAACCATTTTTAAATAGATTTACATTAATTTGTTTCGTATATAAAACAGGTTTTGAATCGACAAAACTTTTTGGATTAAAATTCAATAAAATTGAGATCAAAATTAAGAATAAAAACATTTTTAAAAATATAATTATATTTCGTATAATATTTTCGACTTATATTTCAACTAATTTTCAAACGGATTTGGAATTATATTCAGCAAAACATGTGTTCAACTATTTTATCGAATTGATCACGATTATTGTCAACACATACTAAATAACAATTTTAGATAATAAATATCAGATAATATATGGGAATAAAATTGAGATCTATCAGTAATAACATTTTGTCAATCTATACACAAATAATAATTGCTTTTAAATACAAATTATTAACAAAAGAATGAAATGAGACTCAATTTTGGTGATAATTATTATTCAAAAGGGTTTTTGAAATGAATTCTGAATCATTTGGCTATTATTCTGTTAATAAATTAAGAGACATTCTTCCAGTTTTGTGCCATTAATACCGAAATATACTTTAATGATACTTTAAAATCATTACTTAACTTAAGTCTTGATATTTTCAATTCTAGAATTAATCATATTATGAGATATACTTCTGAGATATTCTGATAGAAGTTATGATTCAATAGATTTATAAAAAACAAGAATTTGTAGAAAAGAGAAGAGAATTCAATTGAAAGCAACGAAAGGCTGACATCTATTGAAAGACTTATTAATGAATAAAATGTCAAAAACAAACATTAATTGCATTTCGTTGTCAGCGATTAAGAAACCAAATGGTCTTATATTAAGATATTATGACAAACAAACTCTTAAATACAGAAAAAGAGTTATTCCCATCCGACAGATCATCACTGATAGTAATGTCGACAGTATTTGCGATGAATTAGTGGACAGACATAAACCGTATTTCGACTCTATTTCCCGCAAACATATCATCGATTTGTTGAGACATATCATAGAACCAAATGTCGACAAATCAGTTGAAGAGTTGTCATTCAATGAAGACGACGAAGAGTTTGTTTTCTGAAAGCGATTGTCTTCTGGTTTTAGGCGAAGGAAACTTCAGTTTCACCAAACATTTAAGTAATTGTTTTAAATGCAAAATCATAGCCACAGAACTCAATGACAATCAAAGAAACAGTTCATCCGTCCGACAAAACTGCGAACAACTCATTAAAAGTGGTCACGAAGTCTATTTCGGTATCGATGCAACAAAACTGGAAGAATATCCTGAGTTGAGGTCACGTCACGACATAACTCACATTATCTTTAATTTTCCTCACGTTTTGACCAAAAAAATGAAAATCGGTTTAAATCGGGAACTATTGAAGAGTTTCTTTGAAAGCGTAGAGAAATTTATTAGTTCCAGAAGTGATATCAAAGTAATGGTTAGTCTGTGTTCAGGTCAGAGCGGTATTAATGCCATCGAAGCGGAAGACAAACAGAGATTATGGTCTGATTCGTGGCAATTACCAGAAATGGCAACGAATGGCAATTTTGTGATCACTTCTGTCAGTGACTTCTGTTTTGATTATCAATTATTTGGTTATCGTTTGGAAAACATTTCATTTTGTGTTAAAAATGCGAAAACTTTTGTCTTTCAAAACAGAGATAACATTGAAATGAATTGCAATGAGTTATCCAACACTTTATTCAATTCTAAAAGAAATCTATTTTCTAATCAATTAGTCATTCAATTAATCAATGATTTGAAGACAATATTCAGTGAATCACTTGATTTTCAAACAGAAATCAATTTAAATACAAATTATTTCCCATTTGTTAAGCACTGGATTGCAGTCAAAAGAGATAATCAAAGTCTCTCTAAACTAAACCAATTGTTTGGCACTTCTTTGAGAGTTTGTAATCAAAATCTATTTTCTGAAGATTTAATGATCGGCCAAATATTGGGACCAACTCTTAGACTAAATGTCGAATCTTTGGCTAAACTAAAGTGGAATATAACTGATTCGCGGATTCTTTGGTCTAAATATTTATTTTTCGACGAATTCGAGAAAAAATATAAAACCGGAAGTCTTTTCTATTGTCAACACATCCACGACATCTCTTTTTGGGTTAATTCTGATTCATATTATTCCCAATTATTGGACACTATTTTAGACATATTTTCAATACTTTTGAAGTCAATTGAATTAATTGATTCTTTCGTTTTGAATAACAGAACTTCGAAGTGCTTTAGAATTATCTACGAATCAGTTGATTGTGGTCTCAGTCATCAAAAGTGTAACCAAATGCATAATATTCTCCGAAATGCTCTCAAAGAAAGACATAATTTTGATTTGAGATAATTTTAGCCCTTTTTTAACCAAATGATTGCAATCCTTACAGTTCTTTAATCTGTTGTTTAAATTCTTATAAAAGTTATTTCAAATAAATTTATCACAAAATACTTCAAACTTTGATTCATTTGATTTCAAATAGAAAAACAATTATTTAATTAAAATTCAAATAAAATAATTAAATTAATTTACACTTCAATAGACGTTTGATTGAATTAATTGATTGGTTTCAACTAAATTGAAGTCAAGGAACAGGACTTTGATTCGAATTTGGAATATTTGAATAAAAATGACTTAAATGTTGAGCCAAATGTTGATCCAAACGTCGAAATAATATAAATTAATTATTTTGTTTATAATAATAATGAATTTCAAAGTATTGTGTAAACCATTAAATGGAAGAAAAGTTTTGATTTATGGCATTCGTTTGAAAGAATATGTCTTAAGAATAATTAAATGGATGCCAAAAGTGTTGTCATTTCTTGAAGAATGGCTTTTATTTGTTTTGACAAATTATTGTTAGTTTTAATTCAACGACAACTAAACGATTAACTCATGAATTAATAGTTTAACTTTCGGTCAAATTTAATAAATGATGATATGTTTGATGTCTGCTATTATTCTTCGCTCCAATTTCTGTACGATTTATCTCGAATTTCTCCACAATAAGTCCTACACTAAGACTTTGATCTCAATTGTATTGTTCGACAAAATAAGGCGAAAATAATTTGTGTCACAAAACGCACAAAACTATTAAAACCCACAAAAGAGTTCCCAAAAAGAAGGAGAATTGAAAAGAGATTTTCGATTCAACTATAATCTCATTAATAAACAATATATAACTCATATATTATATTATATTATAAACGAAAAGAAAACTTTTTTAATTTGAATCAATGAAAAAATGTGTTGAAGTGAAACAATAGTCGAATTCACAAAAACATGGGTTTATTGGATGAAAAAGCGAAGGAAAACCTGTTTTTAAGCGAATTCCTTGAATGACATCAATTAGGAAGCAATGAAAATGAAAATAATTTCTCTGATCTGAAGAACTAATAATTAATGGAAGCTCTGCTAACTTAACGCCTATTGTAGTGTCTCTTTTGTGGCATTTATTGTTAGTTTCATTTTCTTTTATGTTTTTATCTTTAATTTGTTATTTAATTCTGTATTAAATATCTGTTGGCGTGTCTTGTCTTCTGTTGTCTCTGTGTTGGTTCAGTTAATGTCAATTGTGAACAGTATTTAGAGTGAAGCCAAAAACGTAAGCCAAGTAAAAGAGCGGCGGAAACCTATTTGTCATACAATTTAGACTTACTATAGACTCACACAACACAACAAAATACAATCTTCACAACTGTTCGTCACTCAAACAATACAAGAAAAAGCCTTTCCTCCGCTCAATACTAGTCTCACCACCAAAGAGATGCTCTCCTCTTCACTACAGGCACTGCACCACAAATGTATACAAAATATTAGTCTGTGTGAGAGAGAACAGGGAGAGAGAGAGGGAGAGGGAGATGTGGAGTAAATGCATTAAATGTGAAGAAATGATAAAAGCGTCGAAAAATAACGTGACAATAGAGACAACTGGCGATGCGCTCCTATTATTCACGAATTATTCTTCTACTTCTTTTCCTGAATAATTCTCGCACTGGTATTGTTAAGAATGGCGCAAACATGAGATAATATAAATGCATCACTTCTTCTCATGTAATAAAAAGTGTCGCCAGTTTTGTTCCTTTCATATATTTTTTCTTTTCTTTTATTATTTTATTTTTTTCAGTCGATGTGTCTATTCTTTACTTTTTTCACTTCTTGGGCCCCATTTCTATACTTTCTTCACTCCATTCAGACATTTCTCGCATTAGTTTTTCTTTAAATAAAACTCCAATTCTGTGAAAATGCAAATCAATTCCTATTATCATATATTTGCAAAAAATGATAGACCCATGAAAAAGTCAGGAAATGAGCACCAATTTCACCATGCAAATAATGCAAATAATGCAAATAATGTAAATAATGCATATAATCGCAAATACATCCAAATATACATAAATTATCGCTCGCTTTGACTAATACGGCGATAAAATGCAAAAAAAAATCTAAACTCTTTATAAGAGAAAGTTATGAGGAGTCAAATAATAAGAAATGTTCGCCAAAAGTTAACCTTGCAACTTATTACCATTCTTTTTGATTGATTCTCAATAATTATTAAAACTTTTAAGGGCTTTATTTATTCGCCCACTCATTAAATGGTTAATCAATTTTGTCAACTTTTCAAAGAATGATATTTAGAACAAAAGAGAGTTTTTATAAATCAGTTTAACTAAAATCCAATTATTTGCGGACAACAAAAAACTAGGATAATTGGAATTAACAATATTTTCAAAACTCTTATCTTTAAAGTTATTTGTTTTAATTCTTGAGAATTTTGTTAACAAATGTCTTCATCATTTGAATAATGACTTTCCAGTCGAATAAATAGAGCTGTGATTGGATTACAATCAAAATTATTGAAATCTCAATCAATAAAAGTATCGGAAAATTAATGAAAAAGTTTTTTTGTCAATAGTTTTTATGTTTGAGCCCTAGTCATAGCGGGTGCTCTTCATTAGTGTAACTATTAGTCAATTTCCCAGTCAGTCGTCAAATGTGTCTGAAGTTAGGAAACAGTAAACTAAATATAAAAATACAAAGAATGAAGAGAATGAGGGGATTATTGTTTGATTTGTCATATTTTTTTCTGTGATACCAACCCCTCGAGTCCTCAGTCCCTTCATTCTGTTTCTTCAAAGAGACACAAATATCTCTATTGTGTTTCCGCCCGAACCCATTCAATGTGTGTTTTTATATGTTTCGCCTTTTGTACCGTTTATTACGGGCGCGACGGAGAAGACGATGTGTTCCTATTTTTTTCTGTTTTACTTCTCTTGTATTTTATGGTTTGAAAGCTTAGAAAATAATGTTTTAACTAAAGAACTCTTTGTTTTCTCATTCAATGACTCTTTTCCTTTAAAACTCAAAATAATAATTATATTTAGTCTTAAGAAAAGTTAACTTTCACTAAATAAAGACAAAATCCACAAAATATTATTAAAACAATTTAAAAAGTCTTAAGTATTCCAAACAATAGCCTTAAAGATATTTTTCAAATTAGATAAACTTTAATTTTTGAATTTACATAAAAAGAATTCTTTGTGTAGAAATATGAACATGGCTAATATTAAAAACAAACTGCAATTATATTCAATTAACTGCAATTTAGTAGCAAATTTGATTATAGGTATCAATTTTAAGTCTGTGTCAATTTGTTTCTAACATTTCTTCTTTTTCTTCTATATTTAATAAAATATTATTTCTATGGAAACAATTTCTTAGAAAAAGTCATTTCAAAAGGTAGAGAATGGAGTGGACTGAGTAGCGGTCGAACTATTGGATCGACTTCTCTATTGTATTATAGATTCGACTAATTTATTCTGATATATAATATGTGGCGAAAAGAATTTCATTATATCTCTAACAATAAGTCATAAAATGTTTTCATTTTCAATGAGAGATATTATAATGAATTGAAGACTATTTATAAATTGATTGTATTGTTGAACAAAATATTATAATAATATTATATTAATTTCTTTTTCTGTAAATATTTTTTTCTCAAATAATAGAAACAATCATTTGATGGGAAAAAGTTTTGTTCGACACACAAAAAGTTTTAGCTTTTTTTGCGTCAAAATAAAAGTTGTTTTAATATATTGTTTATTCTTTTATTGAATCGTGAAGTTTGGCCCATATGAGAAATACCATACAATATCATAGAAAGTGCTCCGAATAACAATAGGGCATAACTTCTCAACCATTTCATAGCTTGTATCACATTTTCTTAATTTATTAAAACTTATGTAATACTGGTTTTCAAGAGAAAGCCACTCATAGCTCAGAATAATCTTCATCTATGGTATAACACTGTCAGTCAGTGTGTTTACGTTCGCCGATGGGTGTCTCTCAGCGATTCATGGATTGGCTTTGACTACAAACCAGTCTCTGAAGTTATGTCAGTCGCGTGTTTGCAATGCCTATCAGATACACGTGTTATTCATCTCAACAGAAACTAATCTTTTCGTCATATCTATTGTCTATTAAGTCATCAAAAACTTTATTATTTTGAAGATTTGTGTAAAAAAACTTTAATTCGATAATCAATTAATTGAGTTTTGAACAGAAGATCTTTCAGAGAAATATCTTTTGAAAAATTCTTCGCAAAAGAATCTTGGAATCAACAAATCATCGAGAAAATTGTATTTCCAAAGTAAGTTCCAATCATTTAATTTATTGAAAATCGACCATGTGCCAATACATTTCTCAATTTATATTCTTGTAACCTATATTTTTACCTATCACATAAATTGATAACATTTTTGAATATATTAACAAAATTTTTAATATTTCGAAAATATGTTATAATTTATATATTTTTATCCCAAATCTTATTTAAAGATAAGATTTGTAGAAACAATTAAATAATATAAAGCAATTGATTGCATCAGAGAAAGAATGATAACATAACTTTATCATTTTAAGAAAAACAATGATCTTCTCTTAAATTCAATAAATAAATGATTAGATTCTTATAATAAGTTGATCTCAAACATAATTTAAGCACAATGTGTATGACCCCCCGGAGGCGCACTAATTTTGAATACATTCACTTTTTTCGTGAGATTTACAAATATTGAATCGTGTATTATAAAAGTCAATTAGTAAGCAGAACCCCCTCCAAATTCCCTCAAAATTCCCTGTATTTTCCATTAAAAGCTATTACGAGCAAAACTTAACAAAACTTAACCAACTTTTTATGACTTAATTAACAGATTTTCTAATTTTGAAATTTAATTTAATATCTGATTTAATATGAAATCTATTAGAGCATAAGAGAATAAGAGCATGCTCATTTTATCGGCGAAATTAATCTGCTTCTAAGTGATGATGGAGTTTATTAGCAGAAAGTTTACTAATTTGTTCGTTAATTAATTCATTGAATAATAGTTTGCGAGAAGTATGTGATCACGAATTGGGGGAAATGTTTCCATTTATCAGACGATTGTCTTTTAAGAACTCGAATGAAGAGAATTCCTATTCTATTGAACGCCAAAAATGAAATGAAAATAGAAAATAAAAGTTAGGAATAGTGTCCGCCTTTCAATTAAATTTTGATTGTGTTGGTGCTCAGCCCCACCATTCTTGTGGTCTTTTGATGTTTAAGTTAATGTAAACGCTTTGTAAGTCTCTATTGTTTGTAACTCACAAGAGTCAGACCGTTTGCATACAATCAATAATAGCCAAATCCATTGTATTAACACAACTCTTGATTCAATGCCAGCCCAGACTTAATTACACAAACACTGCCTTCTTATCAGACTCTCTCATGTATTCTGTATTCTTCTGTTTTCTCATTGTTTTCAAAATTCAAACAAAAAGAGAAGACTTAAAGTTTTGTTATATTTTATGCCTTATTTGGATTTCTACCACTTTTTGTTATATATTCCAAAAATAAACCAAAAATTTCAAAGTTTGTGAACAAATTCTGGAAACTATAGTCAATGTTTTGGTCTGAGAAAAGGTTATGTCTGTCCGATAATGATTGGGAAGTGTGAAGAAAGCAAATAACAATAAAATTGTTTGAAAGTCAAACTCTCGCCACTAAATGATGGTCTTCAATATTTAACTTTAAAAGTACTCCTCTTTTGTCTGTTTCAATGGGAATCCAATTGAATGTCTGACATAAGTTCAAAACCATAACTCAAATAACTGTTTGCACCGATTTATGGCTCAATTTATTCAGTTATTCATACAATGAATGCCAATGTTTTCACAAAAATTCATTTTTCCTAATATTGTTAATAAAGAAAAACAACTTTCGGATGATATCTCGCAAATAATCTATTCAGAGGTTATAGAAAGTCTTCGATAATCTATTTTAAACTAAACTTATTATTTAGTTATTCTTTTGTTTGAATTGAATAGAGTTTTGGTTTTTGCTCAGAACACGTCTGTCTGATCAACGATTCAATAGTTTAATGTATTTTCATAACAAACAAATGGAGCAATGATTAAGAAATTCAAATATTTTTGAAGACAATTGAGTGCAGAGAATGAGAGAATGCATTTATTGTAATATTGAAGCTATTGTTTAGTGTGTTGTCGGTTATGACAGCAAAAGCCAGCGCTACTCATACGGAGGGAACAATTGTCTGTTGAGTGGCATTGAATTGTATGAATTGCTCAATACTATTGTTCTTTCATTGTTCGCCACTTCTTAGCCATCACTACATCAAGACATTCAGATGAGAGAGAGAGAGAGAGAGAGAGAGAGAGAGAGAGAGAGATC
>JAQIXD010001481.1:0-14756 GCA_034699985.1 Minunthozetes semirufus
GTAGGACATATGGTAAAAGCAAATGAACCATTAAATTCTTACTCTGGGGTATTTCTCTTAAAAATTATCATATAAAATTTGAATGAAATTGATATCTTGGTGGTCATTCTACGAATACTTTTGTCCTACTAATATAAATTCAATAAACATTTTCATGATCTTATTTTTTAGACGAGATCAACATTTCTATTAATTTATTCTTTATTAATTGAAAGTCATAATAACCCATTTAATAATAAAGTTTTATGTAATTCCTCGAATTTAAATCTCCTCGATTAAACACTAAAAATTCATCTAAATTATTATCAGGTATCAATAGAATGAAAGAAATATAACAAAGTAAAAATGATCATGTTTAAAACATGTATTTTACTTTTATCGTTAATTGAAATAATAAAGCACCAAAATGTTATTCTTTGAACAGAATTCCTTTGGAAAAATATTTTGTTGTTATTAAAGATTTTGATTCAAACTTAATACACATTAATACACATTAATACACATTAATATTGTAATTTCTGGTCCTTTTCAACGAAATAATAGTTAGAAAAGAGATAATCGTGAGAAATGGGATATAATTAATAATAATTTTTATTTCATACGTTAATTAATGCATTTTTTATCAATTATATGAAAATAATGTAATCAAACAATTTATTTGACGTGATTTCCACACAAATGTCTTCAAAAACTAATTCAGATGCGATTTTGTGTCACATTTATCGGTTCAATCAATTATTCTTTTGTATTGAGCGTAAGGCTCTGTCTGACCAACAAATCACTTCTTTGGGTGATTTATTACCAAACAGTCTCTCATAACAACATTCTATTCCCTAAACAAACAAAACTATTGTTGTCTTCAAATAGTTTTATCAATAATTATGTGAGAGATCAGTCTTTTTCTCTCTTTTTTTATTCAATTGAGCTTTGAATTCATGAATTTTAGCATTATATCACATTTTGAGCAATTATTCATTTATAATCATTTATATAATCGATATATTGAATTTCGCACTACTTTTTCAATGTCTTTCAAATATAATTTGATTTTATTAATAAATAAAAATAAAATTAACCAAATTTTTGTTTAATTCATCGAAAGCTCCGCCAAATATAGTGGAACTGACAATCGAGAGGAAGTTCTTTTGGTGTATCAAATATAGGATAACAGGAGTACCTCCGGTCACCAGAACCTGGTATTTTAATAACCAGCCCTTAAACATGTCCGATACTATAAGTGATCTCGAGATTCTCATTCAATACAAGAATGATTACATAAATGAGGGTAAGACAGACGGACAATCGGACAGATTATATGTCTTTTAAACTTTAATTTTTATAAAATTGTATCAAAAGAAACAAATTTAAAGAAATTTTTAAAAATTGATAATCATTTTTGTTGTAATGACTGACAGGTTGTTTGCAGATTGAAAGAGCAACTCATGTGAACGATGGTTTATATACTCTGATCGCTACAAACTCATTGGGAGAGTCGAATATGTCAGTCGAGGCTCAGTTCCATAAAGGTTTCGAATAATCATTTATTTCCATTGCTTTCAATTGAATGCAATTCCATTCAATTGTTCTGTTTTTCTCTCAGATGTTAAGCCAATCATTTCCCCGACACGTCTCCCAAAAAGACTTCCAAATCCTGATCCCTCACATTCATCAGTCAGCGATACCATTACATCGCAAGACCCGGAAGACAGAGATTCAGTTTCCGATCCAATTCTGGTAAATCAATAAAATTAGCTTATTTTACACCTTTTAGAACTCACTCATGAATAAAATGCAATTAAAAAACGAATCAAATGACACTTTCAAACCATTTTCAAGATCTATACCAACTCTTATACAACAAGAGATGACTCAATTGATAAAATAATTTAAATGTCTTTTCTCCATATTTTAGTCTTTGTTTGAATGAAAGTCTGGATTCTAGATGAGCACTAGAAAGTAACTTGAACAAATATTGTTCCGTTTAAGGTAAAGTCAAAAGTAACCTCTGACAATTTTGAATTTTATACCCACAATCTATTAGATCACATCAAGCTTATTTCAAAAATATCAAAATAATTTTTCTATGGTTAATAGTTCAAAAGTTAGAGCTGTTTAAACGTTGATCTTGGTTAATCTTTATAGAAGGTATTTTAACTAATAAAACAATGTAAACTATTAAACTTTACACCTAGATTTCAAATTTGAAAAATTCAATATTTTATCTTGTATAAAACCCGAAAAAAAGGAAATTCAGAATTTTTCCTAAGAAATATTCATCTTTTAATATTCTAACAAGCAAAACTGAAATCAGCACATACGATTTAGTAGGAATCGGTGGTTTTATTGTCAAAATCTATTCTTTTAAAATACCCAAGGCCAAACTTTAAGCAGCTCTAACTTATGAAATATTAATCAGGAAAATTATCTTGATATTTTTGAAACCAGCTTGAAGTGATCTAATAGATGATAAGCATAAAATTCAAAATTGTCAGAGGTTACTTTTGACTCAACTTTAAACGCAACAATATTTCTTCAAGTTACTTTCTAGTGCCCATCACTTGTCTGAATTATTATTATCTCATTTCATAAAATCCAATATAACCTCTTTTATTCATTTTTTTAATTAAACATTTTTCTTGATTACGCAAAAACATTATGCAAAACGTCTTAGTTATGAAAAATTAAAGATTTTGTAATTTATAAAAAAAAAGTGTAGTTTCTTCATTTCTTTTACAATTTTGATGTCAAAAAAAGTGCAATTTTTCATTACTTGATAGCTTTCTTATTGAAAAGTTCTTGTTATTTAGAAGTCTTCTTATGAAGATTTACTTTTCCAATTCATTCAATCTTTGAAACATTTTTGACGATTCGTTTTATACAAAACATTATAATTGAATTTCAAGTAATTCTATAGAAATTCTGTATAAGTGTTGTCTGAATGTAAGAAAATTTTAATTTAAAGAATGAAAAATATATTGAATTTTAGTCAAACATCAGAATTAATCAAAATTGTCTTTTATTTTGAGACTTTTCCTTCCTTTTCCTCAATACAACATATTTTCTTCAAACAATTTTAATTTTGATTATTAGTAATCATTTGTCAAATAAAATAATTTCATTAAACAAATCAAATTAATAATAATTTAGTTATTCATTCAATCTCTTAAAATACAATACAAATCCTTTTGTAGATAATAGAGAGATTGGATATGAATCGGAAAAGAGTAAAACTTCGATTCTTACATTTGAATTTAGACTGAATAAAGTTAAAACTAATTTAGTAATTTATCACAAATGTAATTTCTTTTCCCAAAAACTAAATTAAAACTCTGCCGGGATTTACATATTTTAGGTTTGATAGAATTTTTGCTTGAGCATCCCTTTTCCCAATTTCTCATTTAATGAAAAGCGAATAAATCTTGTCTTCAGTTATATTAAAGTCGATTGAAATATAGGTTTACTCTGAGAACCGCAGTCTTATATACTATTTGATGTCAATCTCTGAGATGACTCATTATTTGGTTGAGAAAAGCCATAACAGTAATTGTTTTTTGCTTGAAATCACAAAATTCTATTGAAAGTACTTTACTTTCATATTATACCAGCTTCTCGTAAGGGGTGGACTCAATTTTTCAACCCCTAAGGTCTGATTCTTGGATTTTTCATTCCCCTAAAATCCATAAAATAATACTTGAAATTATTTAAATGTATATTATCTTTGATATATTAATTGTATTTTCAATAAATAATAATAAATATTTGAATTTATTTTGAAAAATTGTCTTTAAATTGAATTTCGAAAATAAGAAACTCGATTCTGAGGATAAAGGAAAGTCTTTAATCGCTTAAAGTCCTTCCTTTTATAAAATCTAAAATTTTAATTGCCTCATCTAATTTAAAGATGACCATGTAGCATAACCATCACAAATAGACCATTACTATAATAAACCAGATTTTAATGCATAGCTGTTGAACTAAGCAGTTCTATTTTTAATCATTCAAAGTAGCTTTATTTCAAACAATAGATATTATTCATGGAATTGATTATATCAATATTTAATAATATCATTTGATTGAAATGAATTTTCACTCAAAAGTTTATTTATTAAATTGAAATTATGTTTGACTGTATTACTCTTTTTGTTGAAATATCTTCTTTTTGTCTAAACAGTGTGTTTTTTTTTCTAAATATTGTTTATAAACAAATATTAACTTAATTTTAATGAATTATTAAAAATATTTGTTTCAGTTTCCCGTTGTATTGGTTTCAACTCTATTGGCATTTGTTGTATTCGTAGTCTTAGGCCTTATATTATGTATAACTTGGAGGAAATGGAGATACAGATCCCCAACGAGAAGATCTGGAGAAATAAATTCTAATATTTGTGATTCAATTTGTCTCTACATTTGTCCCAATATTTTATTGAGTCTATGCTTTCGTGATCCAAACGCTTCAATCAAGAAAAGGAACGATAATCTGAAAGCTAGAGAGAGAATTCCCCTCAATATGTCTAAACTCGTTGAAAATCCAAACTATTTGACTGATAACGAAAAACTCTTAAATACAGGTAATGTCCAACATTTGATATCTATACTAGATGTGGTAGATGTGGTAGATGTGGTAGATCAACTTAGTATTTGCTCATAATTTAATCAAAACCACTTCTTTTACTTTCAATAATTAAAGGCATTAAACACATCACGAAAGAGAAGATAAGTTTTATACAAGTTTTAGGCGAAGGAGCCTTTGGAAGAGGTTTGCTTTGAATTATTTATTTAATGATGAAATTCGTTTGAATCAAAGTTACATTTATTAATTAGTATTCTTGGGAACCGTTGACTTTTTAACCCCTGACGAACCGACAACACTGGTAGCCATTAAGACTCTAAAAGATGTCAATTCAGATGAGGCGCGAAAAGACTTCGAAAGAGAGGCCGAATTGTTAATGAATTTGATCCACAATAATATCGTCAATTTCTATGGGATATCATTAGATGGCGATCCCTTAATGATGTTATTTGAATACATGGAATACGGAGATCTCAATAACTTCCTCCGAACTCACGGTCCGGACGTACTTTTACTTAAATCTACAGAAGACTCGCAGTCGTCTAACTGTAGCAAGAAATCAGTCGGTCCTTTAACTCAAAGTGATTTGTTAACCATTGCCATCCAAATCGCTTCCGGAATGGAATATTTAGCCGAACAGCACTTCGTTCACAGAGATTTGGCCACAAGAAACTGTTTGGTCGGATATGGTTTGGTAACCAAAATCGGTGACTTTGGGATGTCTCGAGACGTATACTCAACTGATTATTATCGAGTAATTCATTAAATATTTGTTTCTATAATTTTATAGAATTACTGAAACACTAACTCTAATCACTTTTATTGATAGGTTGGACGACAAACTCTATTACCAATCAGATGGATGGCTCCCGAGTCTATCATATACCGCAAGTTTACGATTGAAAGCGATTGTTGGAGTTTTGGTGTTGTCCTCTGGGAAATCATGACATTTGGAAAACAGCCCTGGTATGAACTATCCAACCATGAAGTCATACAACAAGTGACCAGTGGTAAACTCTTGACCAAACCAGAGTCATGTCCCGATAATATATACAAAATAATGCTCTCCTGTTGGCAAATGACGCCACAGGACAGGCTTAAAATGAATGACGTCGGACAACAGCTCCGGGAAGTGGAAAAAGAATTACCCGACTCTTCTTACATACAACTTATCAAATGATTTCACAAATAATATCTCATTTTATTTGTTTTTTTATGTAAAATAAGGCAAAAATGTTTCGAAACTTATTTTTGATAAAACATTAGTAAAACAAATTCATTACTCAAACCTATTATACGCCACAAAAACCTTTTGTTAAAATCAAAAATCAATAAATAAATTAAAAATTCATTTTATATTAAATTAATTTGCATTTTATACTATGAATTAACTGTAATCAAGTGAAGTGAAGTTATTAGTAATTACTAATTAGTAATAACTTATTAGTCGTTTTATTTTCCATTAATAATAAGTTATAAAATCTTTTATTAAAAACTGATATCAACTGAAAGTTAATCAAATTCTTATAGATTTGATATATTCTTCTTAATCCCATAATCTCATGAAATTCTCGTTAAGACATAAATCAGTGAATTGACATAAAAGGCGACAAATGTTATGGTTGAGCAAAATGAGTCATTTGATGGAATAAATGGTAAAAATTGTTCAAAAATTTTACACTTTTTTTATTTAAGATTTGAATTGTTTTTACATTTAATTAAATAAATTTGAATTTATTGCTGATTTGCAAATAATAAGAAAACAAAGAATCAAATATCAGATGCCTTACAAAGAGTCAAATATCAAATCATTTAATAAATTAATCAGTGTTTCGCCCAAATCAATGATGCCGTGCACTGGTCTGGTCTTAAACGACAACTGGTCTTAGAATTACAATATTTGCGACGTTTTTCTATGTTATCGACGAGTCTCGAGTTCTGGTGGAGTGCACGGCATTGTCTATGTGTCAACATTTTGTATTAATAATCGTTTATCAGATCAGTTCAGTTGTTTTGATGCAATTTTTTTATCAATAATTTGTGTATTTTTTTACGTTTTTATAGTATTTTTAGAATTGATTTCAATTCAGACAATAATTTATAGTTATTTTGAAATTGTTTTGAGTTCTCCGACAAAATCGAGAAAAGGTTTGATCGGGAGTTGAATAATATCTAACTCTGAAAATGAATTAAAAATTAACTATAATTTTATAATTGAATGCATTTTCGCAAAAATGTTAAAAAGATTTTCGTTTTTTGCATTCATTTGTATTTTTTGAAGAAATAATCGTTCAATCGATTAATGAATTATAACTGAAATCATTTCAATCAAAGGAAAAGCAAATAATGAAAAGACAAACAAAACTATTGGTTAATAATAATAATTAAGTTTTCGGTAATAACTGGCGCTCATCCATGAGTTATGCGTTTCCATTCACCAGTTGTTGAGAAGAGGGTAACGACTGTTTCGGTTCGGACTGTGTTTTCAAATCTTTTTGTTCATTCGATTGCGGTTTCGATTGATTAGAAGCTGATGTCTGATGGCTTCGAATAGCAGATGAATACCCTTTACTATCCGTTCTCTCGTTATCTCCTCTTCGGTCGCTATTTCTTTCGGGTCTGTCCGTCCGTTCATTTCCGTGAGTCCTATCGTTTTGTCGTGTGCTTTGTCGCTGAGGTTTGCCATAAGTATCACCTTTTTGTGAATTGGGCTGACTATCACCGCGATGCGACCTCTGGTTGTCTTCATTAGGTGTTCCTTCTTTGTAGTTACGGCCAGACTTGTTATAAGTCGGATTCCGATGTGATCCTCGACCACTCCTGTCCCGATCGCCACCTCTTTCTACTCCAGTATTGGAGAAATTTCTGCGCATATTTGCGGTCGAATTAATTGAAGGGACGCGCGAAGCATTTCTTCGGTCACCGGTCATCGAACGCGATGGCAGACCACTTGAGTCAGATCTACCGATTCCGCGCTGACCCATAGGTCGACCTCTGTCTGAGCCATACTTCTGATCGGATTCGTCGTGAATTTGTGTCGAATTGTTTGCGAGACTTTTGTGGATCATTTGCTGCTGTGTTTGGATAGTCATTGAAGAGGAGGGAGTGGTGTGTGTGTTGTGTGTCGGGTGCTGTTGAATATTCCTCAATTGGTGAACAATTTCGAGCTTTTCTTGTCTTAATTTTTCGACTTCTTGTAAGTGACATAAGTGATACTCGAGAAGGATTTGGGCGTTTTGTATGGACTCAGAGGTCCCAACAAAAACGAAGGGCACGTGTTCTCGCGGCGCCTCATTCTCATTATCGCCCTCTATCTTCACCCGAACCACTCCTGATTTGTCGACAATCTCTTGAATGATTCGTCCATTTTTACCGATAGCTTTGCCGACCAGAGTTCGGGGAACTTCTATACCTTTCTCTGCGAACTCTAACATAGCTCTTGCCTTATGACAGGCCTCTAATGACTGACCTTTGATTCGAAAAATACACGAATTCTCTTCGATATCTATGGCTGTAATTCCGTCCAATTTTCTTGCGTTTTGAATGTTGACGCCGTGAGCACCGATTGCTAAACCCATGAGGTGTTCTGCAACCACAACTTCTACCACATAGTTCTGACCGGAAGCGCCCCCATAATGAGTACCTGTGAAACCACTGCCAAACGGTCCACGAGTTGACTCCAACTGTTTGGCCGCCTCTTCCGTTCGGGAGAGAAGAACAAGTTTTTGCTTAATATTTCTGAAATGCATTTCACTCAGCATTTGAGCCCTTTTTTGTGCGATTCCCGAGAGATAAGTCTTTTCGTGCGCCGCATATCCTATTATAACCAAAACATTCTTCGTTTCATCAAAACGGACGACAACAGCACCCACTGATTGTTTGAACTGTTTGTGCGCCTCTGCCTTCGAGAGCCAACTCGTGTTCATACACTTAATGTCGTCCGGAATCTTAATTTCGAATCTATAGAACGGGTTCGAAGTGAGCAGTGGGTGCGGGTTCTTCGGCCGAATCCGATCGCTGGCGACGATTTCACTATACGTTTGATGATTGGGTCCGCTTGAGGTCTGTCCGTCAGCCGATGAAACGTTTTGGTACTCAACGACATGAAAATCACCTGAAATTCAAAATAAATAAATGAGTGGTAATCAAGAGTGGAATATAAGGTAATTAATGTGATAATACCCTTAATCATTTTGACCTGTGCTCTCCACCACCCGCACTGTTCGCCATCATTAGTACAGGAAAGGACTTCTATTTCCATGCCTTCAGTAATTATCGGCGGAACTGAAACAACAGAAGTGTTGGCATTATTTGCAATTGTATTTCCGGCGGCGACTGCGGCGGCAATACTGGTTTCGGAGGCATTGGAACTGTTGGAAGGACTGCCGGTCGGCGTCAATGTTGAATGGCTGGGCGGTGGCAAACGGATCCTATTAATCGGGAACTTTTGCTGCGGTAACCAATCATTTTCGAAGGCGAGGGTTAGCTTCGAGTTATCCACCGAATTGTTTACTGAATTAATGGTTGAATTATTGGTTTCGGTGTCCAAAGAGTTAGTTAACTCATTGGAGGCGTCGTCGACATCGACAATAAATGCCTTATAGAAGGCTCCGTTATCTCCTCTCACTTCGACAATACCGTCCCTTAAGAGTTCACTGGGAAATGACTCTCCGCTCACGAAAGCCATACTTTAATACTCAAAATATCTTCGGTTTTCAGTAAAATCTATTTAAATACAAATCCAATGTTAGAGTCGATCGACAATTGAGTCAACAAATGATTGAAGGGTTGACTCAGAATTCAATTCAATTATAATTTGATTCAAATCTCAATAAATAGTGATTTGAGTGAAAGTCCGGTCAAATGGTGTGTCTTCTGAATGAATGTCTTAACGTCGCAAACATTACAACCTTTTACGCCATCAGACGATTGGCTTTACTTTGTGTTCAACACAACTGTGAAATGCACTCAATTGGAGACAACACTCACTCAGAGTCAGAGCTCATCACAAACACCAAACCATACGATCCCTAAACTAAAGCACGTTTTCTCCATATATTACGTCATTGACAACAACGGAGGCAATCATTTGCACACAAATTGTCACTCATTTCTCAATACATTTAAATGAAACGCAAAATACATTTTACTCATTGGTTCTCAAACACAACACTTTTGTCTCACGTTTACTGTGTTTGAGTAAAATAGCGGCGAATCAGTGCTCAAAGCTTTCACTCAACACCAAAAGGAGGCGTTAATAGCATTGCATTTCTTTTATTGTTTTAATTGATTTAAATGCAAATCAATTGCCAATCATTTGCTCAAATTGTAACCAATCTATTCAAATAAATACTTAACAAGAATATCAAAAATATACAAAATTTGGTCATAATTTAGATACTTTTAACACAAATTGTTCTCAATTTATAACAATTTGTCCATAAGTTTCGACAAACGCTTTTAATCAAAAACTTTTATAATCGCTTTTATTTATGATTTTCAATATTGTCTTCTAATCTATGTTTACATTTAATTTAAATAATTATTAAAATAGTTAATCACTGATTAATAATCAGTCAAATTAACGCAAAAATAGTGGGCAAACAGTTATCGATAAATAAATGATAGAAATAAAAGTTGAAATAAATTCTTTAAATAAAATATCGATTCTATTGATTACTAAATAATTAAATGTCATTTTATTAAGAGATTCAGATGAGGGCTAATGAGTATTGTTTTATTTCCAGATTAATCAACTCATTAATTGAAATGATTATTGGGAACATTCAATATATTGAATGACCAATTGTGGTGATGATGAAGCATTGATTGTGTGGTCCATTGATTATTTAGGAATATCTCATTTCTATTTAGAGCTCAACTTTAAGCAAAATAAATTAAAACTGAAAAAGTATTAGCAAAGGTTAGTGTTATCTCTATTACATAATTTAAATGATGAATCAATGATGAATTGACCAAATTTTGGTCATTTTCTTACTTTTCGTCACTTATTTGTCAATTGATTATTGGATTTCAAAATAAGCGGACAAATCATTGGGTAGTATTACTGAGAAGACCTCTACTGTACTCTTAATGTGATTTTTGTTTGATTTGAATGTTTTGACAATAATTTGGTTTAAATTATTTTTTGTTAAAAACTATATTAAATTCAAATCAAAATCAAAATGTCTTTAAGAAGACCTAAAATGCAGATAAAGCCGAAGCTGTCGGTCCGTTCTTTGACACCAAAGTCTGGTACTGACACTCAAAAGCAATCATTGGATTCTAGGGTTAAATCTGTTGATTCTGTGGTTAAAGAGACACAACTGAGTGACAACAGTTTGAGTGAATTAAACGACAATTCTGTGATGCAATTGACCACAAAAGTGATTCCAGTGGACACCAGTGAAGTCGAAATTAATGAAGACAATGGAAGTACAAATGAATGTTTGAATGACACTACTTTTGAAAGAAGTATTGAATTAAATGCAAACAATTCTGTTGACACCACTATTGTATTCGAAGATGACATCCAAAGAGTCGAACCGAAAGAGACAAATATATCAGAAGTAGATTCAGAGCAACAAAAGACTTCTGAAAGTAAATCCAAATCAAAGAGTGATTCGAACCGAAAGCGAAAAATTTGTCGAAACACTCAAAAGTCGGACAAATCAGTGATGAGAATGAAAGACCTCCTTCTCTACAATCCTCCGATGACTGACGAGCAGAAGGAAATGCGCGATAAAGATACGGATCAGTCGGAGAAGATCACTGAAACTCAAACAACTGACGACAAAACGAAAACAGAGGAAAGCAATGACAGTGAGACCAATGCCGGCCCCAGAGTTAAAGTTGGAACCGACGGACTCCTGATCCTCGACGAGGAATCAGTGGTAGTGAAACGCCATAAGACAGAAGTGAGTGAATCGACAATATTGGAGAGCGCGGGCACTACGAGCGCACTCACCAATTACTCGTCGTTTAGAAGTCGAGCAAAGGGGACATCAAAGCCCCGGTGGACCGAACACGAGACCATTCGCTTCTATAGTGCCCTCAACACAATCGGCACTGACTTCACTCTAATGGCAAACCTCTTCTTCAGAGGAAAGCGAACGCGACTCGACTTAAGGAATAAGTTTAAGAAAGAGGAGCGGATCAACAAATTAATGATAGACGAAGCGCTCTTCTCTCCCAACACTTTCATCAATCAGTGCCCAGAATTGGATGATCTCTTGAATGACTCAACGGATTCTGATGAAGACACAGAAGAACAGAACGTTTCCATCAAACAAAAGTCAAAGAAAAGCAAGTCTTAGAATATTTGCAAAACTTTTGTTTAATTTTTAGGAAAACTTCAAAATTATTCGTAAATTAAATCTCTTTTTATAATATATTAAAACAAATTAATCAACGAATTAATGCTTTCCTTAAAAAGAGTTGAATTTATTGTCAAAAAATTATATCAAATGTATATATCTTTTGTTAATAATTAACTAAAAAGAAATTATTTATTGATTATAACATTATCTGTCGTCCACTCCAACGGATCCGGTTAGTGACACTCGTCAAGACTTGGAATGACTTTTATTATCGACTCTTAAGAGCAGATAATTCAGAAAATGTGTTGAAATAAAAGTCGAAGCAATTTTCAAATTCATTTTAATTTAATTATTTCCTATAATTTCTTCCATTTTGTAACTGATTTCATGTCTTTGTTTCCAATAAAATCTTTTATCGAAATAATTGTTTTAATTAATTATTTAAATGAAACTTAAATTGAAGTTTTATTAAAGTGTTATGCTATGGATGACTATCACTCAATGGGTAGTGTTTCGACTAACTCTTAAAGTGGTCACCAAATAGATTATTCTTCTGATATTAAAATAAATTAATTGAATTGAATTTAAATTTAAAGAAAATCAACAGAAAATAAGTCATAAGAAGCGATCGTTTGTTTCATTTATTTGATATTTTAATAAACGAAACAAAAGAAGAGACGATTCCAACGATTCCAATGTTTTTCATCTAATACTCGAATCATTAAATTATTGATATTTTGAAAAATCAATACATAATATAATACAATATATTAATATTAAGAGTAATATCAACTAAATATACATTTAATATATGCATAAACATAAAGAATAATAATAATAATGAAAGTTAATTAATTTAAATGAAAGTTCATTCGTAATTCATTTTGTAATATAAAACAATTGAATTAATGGTTAAATCGATAAATCCGTATAATTTAATGATTATTTTAAATGTAATGTCAATTGACTTTTGGTTTCTATATTTGCCTAAAGTTTTATTTAATAAATAAAAAGAATTCAATTTATGATCATTTTATAGGATATATATATATATTATTCTGTATTGGATTCCGAAATGAACCCAAATGTAGAGCTCAGCCCTAAATATTTAATGAAAGTTATTGTAATGATATAGTAATGACTTGAGCCCTAAGTCACTCTCGCCTTTCATTTTATATGACAACTGATGTAAAGCCTCTTCAGATTCTTTTGGGGAAACAATTCAATTACAAAAAGCGATTCCAAGAAATCTTTTGATAATTACCATTGAATTTTTGAACGGTTAGGCCGTCTGTCCATTCGTTGTTTATCTGTTGGTAGAGCGCATCTATTCAATTGACCGAAATTAGTTATTAAAGTTCATTATAAAAAGCTCACCTCTTACTAAATGCAATTGTTTGGCCACTTCTTCCCTGTAAACCATTTCTTTTCTCATCTGTTGTTCCAACGTTTCTGTTATTAACAGTAAAATCAATTAAAAAACAAAAGAAATTGATTTAATAGGAGTACCTCTCATAGCATCATATTCTCGCTCTGATTTCAGTCTGGCCTCAGACTGTTTCACCAAAATTTGATGCAATTCCTCTGATTTACAGACAAAGCATTCATTTAATTCTCAATTAAACATTTTATATCTAATTTCATCTTTTCATTTAAATAGGAAACATCAAATATTAATTAATAATAGGAGTTTATTATATCTTTGAAAAAAATAAAGTATTTGCTCAAAAAATATTTCCAAAACTTCCAATAAATTATATATTTGTTATCTCTCTGTATGTCAGAGGAAGTTAACGGGTGTTCACCAAAATTGATTAAAATTAGAGCTCAAATATATTGAATTAATTTGAAAAACTATTGAATACCTCTTGAAAGTGAAGTGAGATTTCTGAGATCGAGAGCAGTGGAGCACATATCGAGTGCAGTCCTCGTATTTCTATCGTCAATATTGGCCTATAGTACAGAAAAATAGTGAAGTTTTCTCTAAATTAAAACCATTTAAGAGATATTTAAGACTATAAACTATAAAACGATTTGAGATTCTTATAAAAAGTTATTTCATTTTCTTTATAATTCACTTTCAGTGAAACTCATCTCAAAAGAATTGAAGCAAAAGAGAAAAGTTTTGCTTTTAATCGCATTTATTGAAAAAATCAGTTAACAAATAGAAGTTACAAATTGTGTAATCCATTAAAATTTCATTTCTTGTTTGAAGAAGATTTTCCACTCAATTCTGAGTCATATCTAAGACTAGAATCGATTTTCTCCCGAAAAATATTTGTTTTGAATAAAAAGCATCTTTTAAAGTTTAAAGTTTCTAACATCTTTTAACTCGATTAACACTTACTATAGGAAATCAAAAGTTTAATATTGAAGTGAATTCGGAATTACATTAATTTAGTGATTGTTTGCAAAAGTGATTCTAATGGCAGTTACTGTACTGCAAATGCTTTTATACTAAACTAAGAGCAATATATGTACTCAGAAGGTATGACATCCCCTGTGAGTTGTGAATTGAAGCTAAAATTTGATCCGTTTTTTGATTAGAAATGTTTCACTATTTCACTCATCAAACACTGTATATTTGAAATGCTTTTTATGCAGAGCTTAGTGTTTGAGCTTTTCTTCAGACAAAATAACTTTTATGTAAAAGTTGTCGTCTATTCTGTCATATATTCGGTCATTCAAACCTTAAATAAATATTAATCTTATAAAATCTCAAATATCTTTGGTTAACATGAATTACATCCAATATATAGCTTATCGCCATTCAAAAGGGGACAGGGAAAGGGAGGAGAGGGAGAAAAAGGAAAGAAAGATCAAGAATCTTAGTATTGGTGAAAGTGGAACCACTGAGGAACAAGAGA
>JAQIXD010001482.1:0-14754 GCA_034699985.1 Minunthozetes semirufus
GATATTAAGCTGATAAGAACAGATACTACACTTTGATCTTAGCCAAAAGGCCGAGAAGCGATACCTGTGCTCACACTCTCAAGCCAGGCCTCTGAAAACATAGACATTCAAAGTGACAGCTCTTAGAATGAAAAACTAATTAAAGGTTTAATTAAAGTAAATTAATTACCAAAACTATAATGAAATGTAATTAAGAATATTTTTCTGAACAAAACTATATATAAAATTCAATATAAGTTTTATGTGAAATACGATTGAAAGGAGGGTTAACTCAGCATTGCTTTAGAGTTGAGTTAATTTAAGGGAAAAAAGAGAGAAAACAATTGATTTCCAATTTTGAGCTCAAGTCAGGCCTTAATTGTCTTAAATGATTGATTGTTTTCAGACAAACTATTTTTTATCGTTTTTTCACTATTAACTCATTTCCTTCAATGAATTTCACTGTTGTTTCTAATAATAAAACGATTCGGAGCCAAAATTCCTTCATTGGCTTTACCATCAATTAACTGAAAAATCTAAACGAGACAATGAAATGAATGCCTCCGATAGTAATTCCTCGGATTCTTTCTTATATTGCTTTTTGTTGGTTTTGTGAATGCATATGAGGACACTTGACTAACAAAAGGAAAGCCTTTCCTAACTTTTTTGCACAATATTTGCATTTTATTTGATGCTCTCCTTTATTATCGTTTGATTTATACCTTTATTGACTCCAATTGAAGGGTCTGTCAGACAAACCAAATGACAATACACTCGAAAATAGCACTGATATTACTCTGATATCATTGATATACCAGATATACCTCTTATACATTCAAATACTATATTAATATGAAATATAATACAATTTTTATCGATTTATTGCATTTTCTTTGAATCTCATTCTGACCTCAAGAAAGGGCAGATAAATAAAGTGTATATCACGTGAAAACTCACATGACTACAAAATATTGGTTTATTTAATCCAATCTAGGGTGTTTTTTCTTCATAATATTACCTTTTCAATTTCAATATTGGTCTCTCGTCAGTGGAAGAGCAGAATTTGAAATTTGTTTTTGCCATTCATTCCCATTAATTGACGTTTTATAGTCATCTTTGAAAACATTTTAGAATTATAATAAGAAATTATCATAAACTATCATTCAATTAATGGTTTTAATCTTAAAATTTGAAAAATAATAGTTTGTTAATTTTATTTTATTTTGGATTCATTAAAAAAGAATATTAGTATTTATCTTCATTACCATTAATATAGTAATTATTGTCATAATATTTTAATAATACATTTCAAACAAAAGAACAAACAATAAAATATTAACCCTTTTTTTGGCTTTCATTCGCAGAATTCAGTGAATTATTAGAAAATCAAAAGTAATTCATAGAAAGAGATATAAAATCATTTTCAACACTGAATTCAATTGACTAACAAAATGAATTCATCGCTTGAATGGGATGTGACTTCAATTGTGGGCTACTATTAGGGCTCAAAACCAGACCGGAGAGATATATTAGCTATTATTCTCTTGTTATGAAACAAATTATAATTTGGAAGATTCTCCTTTTGATGATATCTGATCTAAATTTAGCTTGCTCGAATTGAAATATACAATTAGCTAGTAATTGGTCTAGTTTTTCAACTTTATTATCTTTATTGTCATTATTATCTTGCAATAATTATAATAATTAGCCGTATGAAATAATAATTTTAGCATGCTCAAAAATCAATTTAATAAAGATATAAAATCTAGTTTTTCCTGTAATTAATAGAATTAATATAATTTAATATAATTAAAAATGTCATAACTTTTGTAATAAAATATGAGTTTTGTTACGAATATAATTCTCTGAGAATTCAACAGAAAATATAAAAATTGATAAAAAATTAAATAAAAGGAAAACATAGAAAACTTTCATCACTTCAAGTAATACAAAAGGAAAGGCTTTAATATTCTGTTCAATATTAATAAAATCTAATCTACAAACTTTACATTTCATGGATTTGTTCAAAACCTTATCCATTAGTTTATTGAAAACACCTGAAGAGACCAAATCGAGAACAACTCTATTGACATAATCGTGAAATTTAGGGTTGACTTCGAAGTACTTTTTGCTCGTCATTAACACAAATTGTGTCGTAAGGAAACTTTCCCTCCCTTTTCAAGAGTTAAACAAATACTTCAATTTTAATCACATTTAAATGAATTTCATTTAATTTACCGAAATATAACTTTGAATTTGGATTTTTCTTACAAATATTAGCCGCAAATCCATTCAAATGCATTATCCCATCGATAAGGACTGTCCTTTTGTATGTTATATCGTCGACAAACTCATCGCTATACAAGAACTCCATATGAACCAAATGATGCTTCAATTTGTGCCATACTTTCTGATAAACAACAACAGAATTGTTAAGGAAAAGGTCTTCTTGATAGGAACCCCCCAAAAGGATTGGCTTTACATCCTGTTCTATCAGCTCTTCCAAAGAATCTATATTTTCTTTCTCCGGACCCGTAATAATAGACATACCGATCAGCGCCGACAACATTGTAGTCAAAAATAGCGAAGACATTGATATTAAAATTATAAGACATCTATTAATAAGAAAAACGTCTGTTTGGGTCAAACCATTTCCGCGTAATAATAAGATAGCAATGAATGTCCACAAATGGTTGCCTATTATTTCAATGAACTCTAATTCATTTGTTCTGAAAATATAATGTCAATAGTTTTAGGGATTAATAGATTTGGTATTTTATCGAGCAATTTTGAAATAATCAGGTCTTTGAGTTTAAGGTAACTGAGCAAACAAATATTGGATAAACTTTGTGGAAATAAACTTTAACCCTTAAATAATTTTACAAAAGGTTTATACCATGCTCATTTTCATAAATGCATTTTCATGAATGTAAACTTTTAAACAAAATTTTAAAAGATGTTATCCCTGGTTATCCCTTAAAGACAAAGACATTGACTATATTTCTTACTTTAGTTTATATCGAGAATTATTTCGGTGGAAAGCATTTGAAAGAGTGGTTACAAAACTGAATACAAGACAAAAGATAAGAACCAAAAGCCATGAATAGTGGTTAAGAAAGTGAAACAACGGCTTAAATACGTCGACATCTGAACGCTTATAAGTGGACAGAATTGACATCTCATCGGAGAACAGTTGTGATGTATAGGGAGAGACTTGACTTCTTTGGTATGTCAGCCCTATTGGACCCAAAGCCAAATCGCTTTCGTTTCTGTCGAGTAAACCCATCACTCCTTCAATTAGATAATTGTTACTCCAATTAGTGTTTCAATTATAGCTGTCAACTGTCATCCAGACCTACCCGACCATCCATTGTTATGGAAGGTTCCCCACTTGTGGTCATCTGCTCTCATTAGAGTATAACTAAACTCATCTTTCATTAAATATTCCAAAACTTGTTTCATAGGACCAAATAATGTCCATTCACTTGAGGTTGAATTCTTGATTAGCTGAGCGCCCGCCCACTCCTCAATCGAAATCTATTTGAAGAAAATTAAGTTATTATTTGAGTAAAATTATTAAAATAGTCTTACATTCAAGTGTTGTCTCATTCCTACTCTGAGATCAAATAATCATTAAATCAAAACACAATTATTTCTCATTCCGTTTCTATGAAGACATGTCATAAATATAACTCAATTTTATTAATTGAAAGAAATACGTAAATTTGAATATCATCAAGCAAACCAAAAATCAATATTTCATTAGAATGATGATACTTAATATTAAATGAATCTAGTAAAATTCAACAATTTTTCAAAATGCGGAAAATAAACGCATAAATCATTTGTACAGTGTTTTAATCTTAAATGTAGACAACTTTTAGAACTATCATGCTTTTTGAGGATAATTAGTGAAAACTAATTCATTGCAACAATTTTATTCATATTATTCAGTATTTTTCTGAATGTTGTATAAGAAAAACAACAAATTATTTTATAAATTATATTATAATCAAAATTCGAATCTATTTTTATTTTTTATCGAGATTTCGGAATAAATATCCACCCATTTGTGTAAATAACTAAACAAAAAGAAAATATTCCACAATTTTCGAGAATAATCAATAAAATTATAAGTTTGTAACTCACCCCCAATATTGATAAAACTAAAGAATCTGAATAAATTCGTTTAAAACCACCGTTTTTACAGTATTGAAAACAGGAATAGGTATAAGACAATGTTATTTGATGTTTTGTCTCTATTTCAATAAGTAAAATTGATCCTTGGTAATTTATTTTTTCTTCTTTATAATGGAAACTTTGATAGTTTATGGCTTAATTGAAATTTTCTTTATCCAAAAAACATTATACGGATTGAAAAAGATATTGAAATAGTTTCCGTCAAAAAATAAAATATTCTGACGGAAAGTGTATTCATTTCACAGAATAAATGTTGAATAAAATGGTATTATATTTGAATATAATTTAATACATATTTCAAAATATTTCAAAATATTGTGTTTCAATCTTAAGACACATTATTTAAATACTTTTCTGGCTTATAATTGTATGAAATTCTGCAACAAATTAGTATTTAATTACAATTTAATGAAAGAAATAAAACAAAGAAAAGATAAAATCGATATTAAATATAAAAACAGAATTTTGTTTCTCTTTCTTATAAAATATGAAATAGGAGTTGGCATAATCAGACAACCATGATCAAAATCAGTTTTTTGACTACTCCTTCTATAATGTTCCTGTGATTCTACGCTCTTACACAACCCTCTGATAAATGGAGCGAAATATAGAGATATTGTAATTAAGGAAAAGTCAATTAAAATATCGTTAGCGAAGGAAAAGCCAAAAATTAAATGAACTTTGAATTTATATCCGATTGATCGCAAAATTATCATTTTCTCTGAATATCACGTCAAGCAAATGAAAATTTGTTTATCCTAAATGATCATGGTCATTAGAATAATGGTGTTTTGCCCTAATCGTGTCCTTCACTTCGCACACATTTGCCTCAAAATATACAAAAAATTTTTAATTTGATTTCAGTTTTCATATCAGAAGACAAATCTGTTTTCAGATAATTTTCAATACAATATTAATTTGAATAATTAGTGAAACAAAAACATTGCATTAATTTAATTGCTATACAGAATAGATGTCTTATTCTGTGCTATTCTGTTCTCTCATATGAGGGAAAGTACTAATGTATCATTAGATTTGCAAAACAGTGTTTGCATTAAATCTAAAAATACAATAAAAAAGATAGTTTTCGTTCGTCTCATTAAAATTGATTTATTGTCTCATTATATTCAAACTGATAATCAACTGTTGTGACCGATGACCCCATACTATGAGGACATGATTCTGTGCTCTGTTGTTATTCCGCTTGATTTGAGTCAAACATTATTGTCTTTAAATCTATTTGCGATTCACTTATACTTTTGTTACACAAAAAGTTTACGACAAAAACAAAACACATTTTTTGGATTCGTTTTACTTTTGATATAAAGATTTCCGATTTCTATTAGACTTGAATTTCAGAGACATTTATATTCTTGAGTTTCGGGAATAAAGAGCCAGAAGTTTACTCTTTTTCTTCAGTGTGTAAAACATTAGACTCTCTTCATGCGATCACTGCTATTGAATCCATGGCTAACATTATCTCTGAATTTTCTTTTAGGCATTTATTTTACTGAAATATATTTTCAGTTAGTTTTTGACTTAAATTAAATTCGATTTGCTTTTTATCAAAAGCCCTTTGAGTTAATTTCCAAACAATGACCAAGATACAATTTTATATATCCAATAATATTCAATTCTTTATTATTATTCTTGACATTTATTTTATTCAGTAATAAAATGGTAGAATATTTTGTATAATTTTAATTGACACCTTGATAGCTCCCGCGATAACAAAACGGAGATTTGTTTTCATTTCCTTTTCTTTCATCAATTATTTCGTTTTATTTTTTATGGATTTCATGTAATTAGTAATAAATTTTTGTTTTAATTCAATTTATATCTCAAAAGACTAATTCTTTAATTGAATTTTTCAATGAATTCAAACAAATCTTCAATTTATTAAATGAAATGAATGTGAACTCTATTTTTGTGTCTAAAGACGAAGACATAAAACTATCTATTCTGGTAAGGGATCTATTCAGACATCCGATTAAATTATCTAAAATGGTCTAAAAAAGAGTTTTAATTAATCAAGTGGTTTGCGATTCAGACAAAAATTAGACCCGGAGTAAAGTAAAAGTCTCATATCGTTTGATTGACTCTAAGTCGAGGCAAAATAACCTAGATAATTCATAATAAATACTTGAATATTTTTAGAATTTCCTTTGAATAAGTGGAAGCCATAATTGTGAAATGCAAGACAAGGACACTTTTTCATAGGAAATTAAGAATATGTTTCCCAAAAGAAAATATACGATATTTTGTTCATCACTTCAATGTTTTCTCCTTTTGTTGACTTTGATTGCAATGAATTTTATTCACTAAGACTTGAGTTTCAATCAAAGAATAACTTAATTTCATCACAAAATACAGGGTTAGACACAAACCTTACTCATCAGTTTCATAACTGTAATAATTCAAATCATATAAAAATAATTAAAACAAAATTCAAACTTAAATAATCAAAATTGTTAACTAATTGTTAATTAATAATACATTTAATATTATTAAGAAAATTACATTTGATTTTTCGAAAACGTTGAACAACGAAACAATAGGAAACAATATTCTGGTCATCCATGAGATTTCAAGGATATTGTGATACCAATCAAATGTTATCTGATATTTATATCATTGTTTTCAGATCCTTTTCCAATGAACACAACTTACAAGTTTCAATTGCTAATAAACCTTCCTTAAACTTTTCAAAATTGTCTTTGAATTTTGATTTGTCCTAAATTGTCAAAATAGTTATAACAAAATTAATAAATTACAGAAATTAATAAAATAAGTTTTTAGTTATAAACTAATAAAATGCAATTCAAGGAATATTCAGTAATCAATAGTAAATGTGGTCATTCTGTAGACAAGAAATTATTGTTTACCAAAGTTTTTCCGCTATATTACACAAAATATTAATATTATTTCGAAACAAAATCACTAAACATATACTTGTGTTCAGTGTTTCAACAAAAGTTTGTTCCAAGAATTGATTCAAAGAAATCAGATATGGACTCAAAAAAAATATCCGTAAAATGAATTAACTAGATAAATATTGTCCAGAAGTTTGACACAATTCTCAAACACTCATTTGATTGAAATGAAAGACTGATTTCACTTAAACCATGAAAAGAGGAATTTCTTTGACGGCAAACAAATTGATTCAATTCAATGTCCAACTATTGGAACATTTTTAGAGAATAACCAAGATTGGTCTAGATGGCCTACAAATAAGAGTATATTCAATTGAATAAGTAAAACTTATTTTTTGAGCCATTTTTGAATTTTAATATCAAAAAATGATGTTGACTATACAAGAAAGATCTTACACATAAGAATTTAGAATTGTCATTAAGATTAACAAATGTCTTAATTAATTTAATATACTGTACGGAAAGTACAAAATTCCTTGAATTTTATTAGCAAGGTGAACTAATTTTGATTGAATTGAGTCTTGGTCATCTTTGCGATGATCAGTTTAGGGAACCCCTATTGTTTTGTGTGTTTTTTTTGTGTCGCTCCACACAAATCGATATCAGATTTCAGCGAAAGTTTCCAAAAATAAGTAACAATTTATCAGAAAATATAAGACAACGTTTGAAAGGAGCGACAGTTAGAGAAAGATTTCCATAGATTTAGGAAAGAATTGGTGACAACAGCTCTAAGAAAGTGATGAAAGTGATGGTCACATAACTGAGCAGTAATTGAAAAATGAAAAGAAAAGATGTTTCCGTTCCTTTCATGTTATAATTCAATGGTTTGAGGATTTTCTGAATAAACAATTAATTGATTTCATGAATAATATCTAATAAAAGGATTGAATTCAAAGACGACAACAATAATGAGAATTGCTTTTCCTCTCGAAGTGCTATTCTGTGCGATGACTGGCAGTGCCATTAAGAGAGTGCCGGTGTTTATGCTCTTCATTATATTGATTATGACAACTGAATGTCCAGAATTGCAAACAATGTTATGAAAGTTTATTCTTCTTCTTATGTACTGAATAACCAAAGAATAACTTTATTTTATATAACATTCTATTTATGGTTTAATGTGTCGATAGGAATGCCATAGGAATGGGGCTCAGGATGAGGATGAGTGCAAAGAAAAGAAGGTATTCATAAACAGACAGTCATTAACTGAATCACGAATAGCGGCTATTATTGTATTGATAGCACTGTTTGAGCACTGGATAGAAGTCTTATGAACTAAAGAGTTGGCCATTGAATGCCATTAAATGAGTCAATGATTCACTCGATAGTCAACAACATATTGAACAGACAATTATTTGACTCAATTTATTGATTATTTCAACTGTAATCCAGGCACTCGTCTGACACTAATTCAGCGCTAAAATTAATTTATTTGATTCATCGAAATATTTGGTAGACTTTCACTCATTTAATATGAAAAATGAATTTTCTCATGAATTTCCACATTTAATAATAACCCAGAATATTATCTATTCATAAATATTTCAGATTCTGCTATCAATAGTGCTAGCTAAAATTAAATTCTGCACACATGGATGAAGCCATCACTTGAGGGGACAGCCATAGCATACACATTGTATTGATAATGAATTTAATTTTTTTTTTAATTTTTCATAATTTCCTGGATTTTCAAAATTCAGAAACAGTTCATATTTTCTGATCCTTAGGGCAGACATAACTTGATATTAGAAAGGCGTGAAAATTAAATGTGTTTTAACTCGATATTTGATCATTTAATCTATTTATGCAAACAAACAAAGGATCGATAGAAACAAAATCAATTTAAAGAATCCAATAATTGATTTGTTTTTTCAAATCAAAGGCTTTAAACACAACACAAGAGAGAAAAGAAGACTAAAAATATTGAAAAACATTTATCATTCGAAACACAAAATGCATCCAAAAAGAGAAAGAGAAGAGAAATAAGTCGATCAGAGATTAACATATTTTGAATCTTTCATTTGAATTGCAAATAAAAATACATCATTTACTCAGTCATAGCACAGCCATTGACTGAGTTTATAACAAAAAACAGTCTATCGAAAGAAAGATACAATTCTTGGCACAACTCTGACAACAATAAAACCCAATCAATGAGTTCTCTGAATATGAGTGAAAGGATTTACATTCGGAGGAATACAATCAACCATTTATTCCCAATAAAAACAGTAAAAAACTTCTCATTTAATTGATTTGAGTTTCCTTTTTTCGTCTCTATATTTACACAAATATTCTTCAATAGATTATCAAGATTTGCATTTCAATGATATTTTTCAAAGATTAATGACTCGAATAAGTTATTCAAATTTGAAGTCTCTATGATTACAAAGAATTTACAAAAACTCAAATATAGACAAGAGTTGACCAAAAGGGCTCCGAAATAACTAATATCATTCCCAATTCTTTGTTGGGGTAATTGGTACGATTGGTTTTTCTAAAATTTATAATTTAAGTAAGGATGGTTCCCATGTGAATTTAAAAAGCATTTACATTATTTATCAATTTTTATACTGATATTTTCATCTGGGAATAGTTGAATATCTTGGTTATTATTATTATTTATAAACTGAATTGAAAATTGACTTGAGTTTTGAATTGACGCATAAATTCAATATAAATTAGTTTTGAGACTCAATTTGTGGCTTATTTTTGGCAAATATTCTGCGAATAGTTTTTGGGAATAATTTATCAAAATATTTAAACCAATCTCACAGTTGATGAGAGTATGTGTCGCACAGAATAATCAAGAATATTAAGTATTAAATTCTTAGAGAAGATATGACTTTCATTTTGTTCACTCTGTGGGTTATCTCATAAACTTTTACCAAAATTATGTTATCATTGAATTTGATTGAAGAGTAAAGCGATCCTTCAAAGTAATTATGTGAAGGAATCGGCGAATTTGCTGACAATTTCACAGAATTGACAAATATTTGATTGAATTTTATGAGAGTATCGGAAGACTTGTTGTCAAAACTGAATTTTGATATTTTGTGAGTTTGTGAGCGCACACACCGTTGACCTAACTTTCTATTTGGATGAGTATCGGTATTGAACCACATTTGCAGTAATGATCGCACAGTTTATTGACTTCGAAGAGTACTTCGATTTGAATTCCAGATTATTCACACCGGAGAGCCGTGTTTGTAGTCTATTTCTTCCAGGATGAGATATGCTTGATACTTTTCAATTTATTTGAATCTAGTAGAGCGCAATTTGAATTTGATGGTCAGTTCTAGTCTTTTACAGAATTTCAATTTTATTTATTTATCTTTCAATGAATTCCGGAATTTATTATTAATCAAAAAATAAAAGAATTATTAGAAATGAAATGGAATTCAGTTATTGAACTGAAAACTCAACAATAATTACACGAATTGAGTGTTCAATAGTAAAGGGAATGCTTCGGGAAGACCAGAGAGAGTAAAGTCATGCGAACGTAAGCCCATACCCGATGTTTATATGCCATTTGAAGCAAATGTCAAAATATGCAATTCGTTTCACATCTTATCGATCAATATTAGGACCGGTTGTCGATCGCATATGTATTACATTACAAATAATTCCTATGAGAAACGCCTGGATCTCCCATTTCCGTCAATAGTGACTGGCCTTACATTCGTCTCTTCTGTAACTGAAAGGTGTGTCTATTATAGAATAGAATTTGTTATAAAGACTTGTATTGTATTTTGAAACCATTTTTCACGCTTTAGTTAACAGTATATTAAATGAAAGCTCAGAATAGAGTCAAAAAAGTAGACAAAATATAATACAAAGGGAACGCCTTTTTATTACTCTAAACATTATAATTTCAATTATTAATCAAATGGTCGTCAAAATCATCAAAAGCTGAGAGAATATAAATCTTTTATTTCATTTGACATCATTTGTAATGTTATTTCTGATCAAATTTAATGTTTATAACTCTAATGGATTTTTTTCATAACCGTATAAAACAATTTTGTTATCGAAAATTCATGAGTTTTATTATAATAGCTCTGAGGGACACAATATTTTAATTCACTGTCTTTTCAATATCAAGAATAATATATTTTGAAGTCATTTGTTTGATATTTAAACAAAATTCTATCTCACAAATGGGTTTCTTTTCTCAGGACTAATTCAAGCTCTTTTATTCCTGGATAAAAATATTTTTATATTTTATTTTTGAATATAAAAATCTATCAAATTTTGCCACAATTTTAAACAAGAGTTAAAAATTGAATTTTTGAGAAATTTTTAACAAAATGATGAATAAAATAAGAAATAAAAGTTCACTGAATAAAAAATATTGAGAAATGAATTGCTTTAAGGCTTGAAATGAGAATTCGTTTCAATATTTTTCACATACATTCACTCAACTATGGATTTACGGAAAAAATATGTCACAAATAGGAAAAGAAATGTCACAAAATAGTATTGAATATTTTGATTGTATTCTCTTATTCTCTGACATTAAATTATACGACTTTTAGGCAATAAATTTCATATAATATTGATATAAATCACATGAAAGTGCTCTTCAATAGTAATACATTTGATAAAATTTAATTAAAATATCGTCAATAATAGGATTAGTTTTGAAATTTGTGAATAACCTTTGAATATTAAATTAAATTTAACGTATAATACAATGTATACTAAAAACTAATCCTATTTTGAAAATTGTGATCTTGCAAAAGAAAATCCAATCAAACCTCGAAATAAATATCCATAATTTGCATTAAAGGAGAGTAATATTCATTTAAATTTTATGTATTATAATAACAATAATAATAAAAATTTCAAATGACTTCAGATAAGAATCTGAATCCAAGAATAGAGTATTTTTGGCTCTGATTTCCTCATGAGTTCTAAAGTAACTGAGAATTTGATGAAAAAAATTACTCAAAGAAATGAAGACTTTTGCATATTTTGATAATTTATGAATCATTTTTTGCTTTAATCAAATTCAAATGAAAAATATCATGAAATAAGACTCTCCTCTAATGTTATGGCTATTAGAATCAAAATGTGACCGATAAAAATAGATATTAGAGAATAAACAAGCTCATCTTCATCACTCATTCTTGCAAACTTAATAATTGTGAAAGTCTTCAAAATATTTATCTAAAATCAGCTTAAAATAGTGCGAAATATTGGGAATTCACATAAAAGTCTATTTTCTGGAATAATATTTGAGACAAAATGTCAATTTTAGACAGAGAACCGTCTTATCTCATACCAGTCCCTCTTAAATAGTGACACAAAAACTTTCACTGTTTGACACATTTCTCATATTTATGACATTTTTCGCATTTGATGTTTGACTGCTGTCCAGCACTCAATCATTTGATTTCAAGCTCTGATTCAGTAGTCGTCAAAACAATATTCAACAAACTCTTCATTTTCGTTATACTTTATTACCAATTCTTAACTGAAAACACATGTCTGACCGCTTCTCATCATTTAAGAGATAATATTCTATAATTGTTTGAACCATTTATTGAAGTTTCAAAACGAAAGTGAAATCATTGCAATAAATGAGTAAAACCCTTTAAATTTGTCTTTAATGATACAATTGTTGGAATGAATACAAATATATCATTAGTTTGTAGTCGATTTCAAATATTTATTACTCCAATACTTAACGTTGAAAATCGAAATTCCAGAAAAAGGACATTTATTTTGAAGTAAATGACATTTACTCAAATGTTTTTCTCCGAAATGTTATCACAGAAGTGGACCATCACTGATGATATGACCAATTCTGAAGAGAAGTGATCTACTCTTGCAATAGTAATAGAGTCCGTATCGTTATTGCGATGGGAAATGAGTCACATTTGGAGACAGTCGACTAAATTCGATATCAATAGCACAGCACCTAAACTCTTATACATATAAGTGCTCTGAGAGACCAGACGGACCCCGAGCTTAATCTAAACCCAAACCAACGGTAGGAATAGGAGTCATATGTCTTACTCTTATAAATCGTGTGAAAGAAATATTATTACAAATAATTTTCGATAAGAAATACACTTTCGATAGGAATTCCTTACAAATGGAGTATATTTTGTAAATTCATTATAATTTTGTGCAGTTTTTTATCCTCGAACTGAAAATTTTGTGTCAAACGAAAGAGAGAAATGTCTTGAATTTCAGTGAAAAATATCATTGATTTCATCGCTCAGGGATATCATCAATAGTCTGGTAGAGTGGGTCTAATGTATTGCCTCCAGTTTTAGTCTATTGTGAAAACTGAAAGTACTTTCACTATCAGTAAAACACTATTGAAAATGAGAGCAAAGAAAATGTTTTTCAATTCAATTGAATGTTTTGATGTTTGGATACATTTAAATATGTTTTCTCTATGATATCAGTCGTTCATCACCGGAGCCAATCTTTTTTCTTATGCTTTCTGCTCTTGTCTATAGATTTCAGAGTTGTGAGGGGGAGAACTTTTACGTGACCTCATTCTCCCTCATTCTCCCTGGATTATTTAACCGTTTTCTTCTAAAAAAAAAGATTTCAATTTTACTATCTTTGAAAGCCTTACTTACGAATCAATATTCAGGGAACATATTCTTTAAAATTAATATCTGAATTAGTTATTCACCAAAATATTGAACTAAAATTTAACCATTTTTTCAAAGAGGAAACCTTTTCACTAAAGGATCTGAAATTCAATCTGAATCTGAATTTTGAGATTAAGTTTCTCTCAAGAAATTTATTGATCGCAAAACACATACAGAAAGTGTTTGCTCTGAAACTTCTCACAACTCCTTTGCTATTCTTTCGATGAAATTTCTATAAAAAATAAATTTCATTTCATTTGGAAGTCATTTAATATATTTCGAGTGTCCGGACGGGTATTATGACATTTATTTCTCAGCCATCCCTTACTCTCTCATATAATAGTAAAACGTTGATAAGAAACGATGAAAATAGTGATAGCAATGAATGCCTGCACTTTATTTATGATCAGAGATGTGCAATAGCAATGTGGTGCAATTGTTAGTGCAATAGCTTTAAATGCACTTTTATTAAAAATTCTTATGATGGGTCAACTTACTTTTGAGAATTTTCAGTTGTATAAGTGGTTAACAAGATACCGTTTATCAAGTATGATCTTTAACAGCCTCATCCGGTGCACATCCCTGAATAGTGTACTAAAATTGATTTCCATTTCAAACTGAAAGCTTACAAATAATTTCTATTCGATAACATTTCCCAATATTTTTCTTTTGTCGAAAGTAAACGTTTTGATGAAATGAAAAACACTTTTTGCTCCTAATCTATCATTTTGTGTATTATTTGTGAAGCACTTGTTTTTTCAATTGACTACTGAACCAATGCTAAGAATATTCTGTCCAATGTTTCGCAGTGTTGTTATGTCTCATTAGGCAATAGTGTCATCATGGGACTTTATCCAATAGCTTCTATTATAACTACTTGTGATGAGATAATTAGTAATTCAAACTTTGAGGATATTTTTCAACTTGATTAAACCTCTAAAGACGATACTCGAGATAGTAGCTCTCTCTCTCTCTCTCTCTCTCTCTCTCTCTCTCTCTCTCTCTCTCTCTCTCTCTCTCTCTCTCTC
>JAQIXD010001483.1:0-14750 GCA_034699985.1 Minunthozetes semirufus
TACATTGGGCATTATTATCTCGTGGAAATGGCCTTTCTTTTCATTTGAGAAAAATAAGTCGGGTTTCCAAATACGGTTCGGATCCGTGAGGACCAGGTATGAGATCTTGCCGTTCATGTCATCGAACATCAGACGATTGTCATTCCACTGTTCTCTGAATGTTATTTGAGTTGAGTATTCCTAAGAATAAATTCCATTGTGATTAAGTTGTTGTTAAATGAGTATAAAAATGGGTTTGTTTTTGAAGATAAAGTTATTCTTATCTCTAATTTTCTTATAAAAGACTTAATTCTCGTTATAATTGTTTACAAATATTTTGTTCATTCAATTCTTGTAAATCAACTCTATTTTGTTATTAAAATTGTTTTAAGTTTTAATCAAAATGACTGACCATGGTCAAATCGTCGATGCTTGAAATACTTCTGACAAAAATGTTTATTTTGACGAGAGCAGGTCCATCTAAATCAATATGTTATGATTAATCAAGATTCTTAAAAAAGTCAAATATGAAAATATTCAATATGAAAATGGCATAATACAAATTGTCATTAATAGTGATAGTCTAACCAAGTAAAAATTATAAAACAAGCAATTACCTCCTCCGTTTGTACCGTTCGTACCAGATGGACGTATTCTTGCGTCATACCTCCCGTCTCCTATTATTGAGTCGAGAATACGCTTTTCAATGGCACGAAAATTTGCTTTCAATTTGCTGTTTGCCCTGTTTATACATTTATTGATTGATAACAACATTTGCCGAAATTGAGTCTAAAATAATTACCTTGCTTGTGAAAAGAGTAACAATGATGTGCAGATGAAGAGCAGGAAATACATGGTGCTGCACATGAATAGGAATTTACGATAATGTAGTTATGATTTTCCAAAATCTTAAAATCAATATCTTTACCATCGATTCAATGAATTCATGTTTTTTGAAAATAAGATCAAAATTCTTCTGTTTATTAAATTTAAGCTCAATTATGGTTTGGAAGTCAGTAAACCTGCAAATAATTGAATTACAAATAAGAATAATTTGTTTAATAATTAACTAAAACATTACATTAATTGAACTATAATTAAGACAAACAGTTTTGATGTCAAAACAAATCCAGTTGTGTTGACCGGAGCGAAAAATTACCACTCATTAGTACATTTGTCAAAATTAAACAGCTGTGACATTATTAATATCCAGGAACATCTATTTATTTTCATTTGTGTTAAAGTGGTAACATTTTCAATAAATTATTTGTTGTCCATTCATTTTTTTGAGTCGATTTTTTTCACTCCTTATTCGTTATTCTGTGTGATATTCTGTGTTATGATTTGCGCCGACATTTGTGCCCATATCAGCGCAGCGCAGGTAGGCTTCGACTCAGTGGTGGACAAGTACCTAGGCTCAACTAGTGGCTAATCTCATGGTTGAGAAAAAAAAATTCAAATCAATTATTGAAAAACTAATTATCATTTGAGTCACTAATGAGCAGAAGAAGGGCTTTAAAACTAAACCTTTTTATTATCGTTGAGATTATGGCAAAACTTGAGGCAAAGTTTAAGTCAATTATTATATGAAAATTCAAAATTCTTTTATTTTTTCAAAATGATCAAGCTTATTATTTGAAAATCAAAATGAAAGTACTTTTATTTAATTAATATTTTTGATTTAATTTTTTCAAAATTATTCGGATTATATATTGCAAACATTTTAATCTTGTTTTACTATAAAAACAGTTCGTTTCAAAAGTGTTTTGTTCTTAAGAAGAGCAGAATTAGTGAATGAAAATGGGAACAAATGGGAACAAAAGCAGATGCTTTTAATCCATAGATAATAACAAGAATAATAATTATAATTGTGTTAAGACTAGCACTAGGACAGACCAAATAAATATGTCTCTCATTTAATTTAAGATAAAAATGCAACAAATACTTAATTTTATAGCTCTCTGTTTGACTTTAAATATTCAGGACTCGTATGGAGGGTCGGGTGCTTACAGTGATCCCCATTTTGTTGAGGATCGCAGAGTAATCGTAGAACTCATGGAATGGAAATTCTTCGAAATCGCCAAAGAATGCGAACAATTTTTGGGTCCTTATGGTTATGGAGGGGTTCAAGTATCACCTATTAGTGCTCATGCCATTGGCCAGTCCCGCCCATGGTCAGATAGGTATACACCCGTTAGCTATAAGATCATAAGCAGGAGTGGTAATGAAGACGATTTTGCAAAAATGGTGGACAAGTGTAACAAAGTTGGGGTCAGAGTTTATGTGGATGTTGTCCTCAATCACATGAGTGGTGGACAGTCAGGTCAGTTGATAATTGGTGTTTAATTCACTAAATTTAAAGTAAATAAGGAAAGGGTACGGATGGTAGCAGTTATGATGGAAATACAATGAAGTACGATGGCGTACCATTCTCTAGCCTTGACTTCCACGGACACGAGTCCTGTCCCACACAGGACTTGGATATTCATAACTATGACGACCCTATTGAGGCCCGAAACTGCCGATTGAGTGGACTCAGAGACTTGAATCAGGGAAAGGAATACGTCAGACAAAAACAGGCGGAATTCCTCAATAAATTGATTGACATAGGAGTGGCTGGTTTTAGATCAGATGCCTCTAAGCATATGTGGCCCAAAGATATCACTAATATTTACTCAAGACTTCATAATCTGAATACAAAATACTTTCCGTCCGGTGTCCGACCATTCGTGGCTCATGAGTTCATTCAGGGCGGAACTCATATGAAATCTGAAGAATACTTTCCCATAGGAAGAGTCATTGAGTTCCGATACTTCCAAAAATTAGCTGAAGTTCTTCGTAAAACGAATGGACAGAAATTATCTTATTTGAAGAACTTTGGTGAGGGCTGGGCTTTCCTCCCGAGTGGCGACTCTTTGGTTATGATTGATAGTCATGATTTGCAGAGGGGACACACCGGTCAACTTGGTCTCAATATTGCGTATTACGAACCACGTCTACTAAAAATCGCCACCGCTTTTATGTTAGGCTTTCCCTATTCTATACCTCGAGTTATGAGTAGTTACTACTGGCCCCGAGATATTCAGGTGATTTTTATTTTAATTTAAACCATGGATGCTCAATGGGGAGGGGATTAAATAACGGACATACAATTAATATAATTTTCAAATTGACAAATAAGGGAAGTACTGACAAAAACGATTGGATGGGTCCGCCCAACAAAAACGGAGATATCCTTAACGTTACCCGAAATGCTGATCTCAGCTGCAATTCTAAAGAATGGATTTGCGAACATCGGTGGAGAGAGATATTTAACATGGTCAAATTCAGGAATGTTGCCGGTGATGAGCCACTGACTCATTGGTGGGACAACGGAAGTAATGCCATCGCCTTTGGTCGCGGAAGTAAAGCCTTTATTATCATCAATAACGAGGAGTCAGCTCTCGATCAAACACTTCAAACTGGTTTACCCGCCGGTCATTATTGTGATATTATTTCTGGAAATTCAGAAGGTATACCTCAAATTTATCAAATGACCATGTACAAATCAATAAATCATTAATCTAATTTATTTTTAATTTTTAGGCGGAAAGTGTTCTGGTAAGACAATTAGTGTTGGAAGTGACGGAAGGGCTCATTTTACTGTTGACAACAAAACTGGTGATCCTATGGTTGCCATTCATGTAAAACAAAAATTATAGAAATATTTTCCTTCAAATATTAAAATTGGAATGACCAACCACAAATTCACAATATAACTATTGATTTATTTTTGCGTTCCTGATTACAAGCACTTTTGGTTGTATCTTGATCAATAATTTATTTGTCCGAACAGAATATGATGAAAACTTTTGATAGTATTTATAGATATATTTGTGAAAAAGTGTTATCGATTGTTTGGAAAGTGTCAAAATGCTGACCCCCATCCACATTCCTAATAATCCACCAAAATTACAAACAAATGACATGAAAGTTGTTTCGGGTAAATAGTGTAAGATTATATCAGGGGTTGAACTGTGACTTATGCGAAGAGAAAGAGACTTTTTGTTTAGAAAATCAATTGAATGCGAATTTAAATTGAAGAACAGAGTTTGACAATCCTTCTCACAGCTATTTAAGCATGATAATTTCATTTCAAGGTTCAATTTGCTATCAGTTTCGCTCTTTTTGCATGATGATATTTCCTTTTTATCATCAAGGGAAACCCTGCTTTCCCTGAAGAGTGTAAAATCAGGTTCAAAGCTATTAACGCATCCATAAGTTTTGTTAATTTGATCTTGCATACATTGTGCCAGACAATCTGATCTTGAAGCGATATTTGAATCAATGTCCTGGTTATAGATCCTACAATTTGTATCGTAGTCATGACCAAGAAGCAACATTTCAATGCGATTATATTGAATGATGTAGTGTTTGTTCATTTTAAAGTCAAACCAATTATTACTCATTTCGGGTAAAGTGAGCGGAGAATGAATTGATAGATAAATTTCGTCGAATATTGGGTAAGAGTTTTGCCGATCTGACCGAAAATGAATGTAAATATTATTCATGCTCATTTTCTGATCCTTTAACGTTTTGTCCAGAGAGCTGAACATGGTGAAACACTTGCTCAGATAGTTTCCTCCTCCGTTAGCAACACTGGTAATTGGTGTGCCTCTGTATAAAAATTCACTTTCCTCTAGGAATTCCAAGTCCTCCCTCACACTATCACCTTGCACACCTTCTACTGTAATGTAAATTGTTGAGTAATTTTTTAATTCTGACCACGAGATCGAGTATTGGTCGATGAATTGTCTTATTCCAATATTTGAATATTGGCTTATCATATATTGTAGCATGCTCACATATGTCCTGATTAACTCAATATTCAATCCTTTCTCCTGATCTTCATCTTCAGTCTTCTCTATCTTTTCAAGAATGTGAGTGTAATTGTGGAATATAATCATGGTCATATTATCATAATTTGATGCTTTTTCCATCGAAATCACAAACAGTGGCAAACAAATGGTAAGCGCAGGTAATTGTTCTTGATCAATCATTTCAAACTTCAATTTTGTTACAGTTTTTCCACTCATATAATCTGAAAACAATTCATAAGTTTGGTAAAACAATCCGCACAAACACAACACATTGAAAAATCCCTTCAAAATAATTTTAAAGCCTATTCTGGCCATTTTTATATCTTATTATATTTATTTTTCGTTTTTATACTTGATAGATAATTTTACTTATTAAGAATATTTAATGTGTTATTTAAGTTGCTAGTTTAAAAATATATTATATTGCCATTCAATAAAGAAAATAATCATATATTGTATGGATTTAATTGGTTCAGTCATAAATCGATATTCTTAGCAAAAGAAACAAGATAATTGTCAAATTCTAAACAATTAACAATGACAAATTCTTCCATAGAAAATTGACCTTCATTCTATTGATTAATCCTATTTTTTTCAATTTCTTACAACTTTACTCCCATTTAACCAACAATTACTTTATATCAAATGAAATAAATAAACGACACAAATACAAATATCCAAGATCAAAATAGTTTTCAAACTCACTTTTGACCTTGTTAAAATTTAATAATCACAGGTCTATGCATTTCAACTTTTTTTTATTTAAGATAACAACCAAATGATTGAAAATATAAATCAGAAAAAAGAGATGTTTTTTAAAACAATTGTAAATAAATTCATTAAAATTCATATAAATTACAAAAAATCTATAAAAATGTTTGAATTATTGCTAAAATTCTTGGTTTTTATCGTCACTTAAATCTTGTTTGTCTTTCTTCTCTTTTTCAATAAGAGCTGCCAATTGAGGTTTGGTTCCCAAACCGAAGACATTCCGTTGTAAACAGTTATGAACCGCATATTTATTGCCTTCAATCTGAAGACAGGTCTCATCAAAGCTCTGGTATTTTAATCTCAATTCCGGTTCAATCGCTCGCATTATAAACAATTTTTTACTCAAAGCCTTACTTTTATCGCAATATTTGTTGTATTCTAAGAATAAGCGGTAAATATCGACATCAGATCCATAATAAGCATCTCTTTTGAGGAATTCATCACTTCTGGTAAATGGAAGCACTTGTTCAGTGATTTTACGGATTTTTAGATAATCAGACAAATAGAAGGAAAAGTGATTATAATTTGATGTCTCGAAATACCCGTTGTCTTTGCGGACATCAAAAGTCTTCGATGTCTTTACTTCATTCCTGAGGCGATACTCAACGAAAGGGATCGGAAAAAATACTTGTTTTGATTGAATGGTATTGAGTCGGACCCGATTTAGGTAATCCTGGCTTAAGACATGATTGGGCCGACAATGCAGGAGAAGAACATCTTTTACGGTTTGAGACAACTTCTTAACGATGATATCATAATAAGCGACTTCTGTGGGAACTCTATTGTCTTTTGTGCTAATTATTGGAATCCAAGCGATCTTTGCGCCCAAATTCTTGTATTTGGTCTCCAATTGTTTGGCCTCCGATTTGATTCTCAAATATTCTTGGTTTTCATAATTCGTTTTATAAATTAAGACTAAAATAAGTATTTTTTTGTGATTAGTCTTTTTGAGGCAGACATCAGTGTATTGACTCAGAAAGGATGAGGTAATCTCCGCTTCTTCAGGACTTCTTATGGTCAGAATAAGGATTATTCTAACACTTTCTGTGACATAAGGGACGTCTGGAATCACTTCTATCCTATTGAATGGTTTTATAATTTGCAATCTCTTGATGTCTTTAAATGGGTTTAAACGGAAATCAATGATGTATTCGAGACCACGAATGGCATCAAATCTTCGGTAAATGTCTAACATTTTAATGTCTTCTTCTGACCTGAATTCATGATATTTGTTTTGAATCCATTTAATGGACTCAGATTTGATTTGAGATAATTCCTTCGATTGGATGACACTTAGAGGAAGGCTTACATCGAAATCGTTGGGCATTAATGAATGCGATTCATTGAAATAAGACCAACGAATTACATCAAATCGATTGCTGGCCCTCAGGGGTGGGTCCACTCCAATCGGCCACTCTATCTCTGACTGGTTTGCATTTGTGGTAATTATTGTCCCTTCAATTGATTCCAATTTTATTATCGTTTCATTAATTAATTTTTGGCACAAAATTAGATCCAATTTATGGAAAGTATTGATACCAAAGACTGGAAATACAGTCAATGATTCATAAATTGATTTGAAGTCAACACTATTTTCATCAAATTCTTTGGAATTATAGTACAGTTTATATGAGATAATTGTCTTTTGGTTCGGATTCTGATAAGTATTCCTGAATTTATTCAAACAATTTATGTCTAAATTGCACTTTAAGAGTAAGGATGTGCTCATTAGTATTCCTGATTCCAGGCTATCAGTTGAATGAGAGGGTAATTTATTATTATTATTATTACTTTTTGATGTAATGATTGGCGAAACGAATAGGTATTCACTCATTGAATGAGTGCTTAAAAATTGGTTCAAATTATTTTGATTAATAAATGTTTTATCGCTTATTATGAAAATGAAATTAAAGTTTTGAACGATTTTTGTTTTAAATAAATATTTTAAGATTTTTAAGTACTTTGGCTTTGATCTGATTAATGGCACTTCTTTTGGATCACTTTTTAAGACAATAGTATCGCTAAGAATATTCTTTGACTGACTTTTTGAGGAACTGTTTGGCAATTCTTCAGAAAAATAGATCACTTTATCAGAAAATTCTTCCAATTTTTGACTCAATAGAAATGAATCAGAATTAAAGACATAATTACTATTTGGAGACAAATGAACACAAATTAATAGATTTTCTTTGACTTCGAGTTCAGTAGAAAAATATTTTGGTCTAAAAACTCTTTGATTGATATGTTTTGCATCAAAATTGGTTTGACTTTTGGTGCCATTCATTTGAATGACAGGATTGAAGTCAGTGTTAGATATAAATGAATACCAATTGCTTCTGTTGTAGTAATCTGTCAATTGGTTCCAGTGGTGACAGTCTTCTATCAGTGGCATTACAAATATGGAAATTATCACTCCTGTTATCACTCCAATTATGAACCATTGCTTCTTCGAGATCACCTTTGATTGCATTTCCGCACATTTATATGATATTTGAATTGAAGTCAATTTTTGTAATAAAAATAATATATTTTTGTTTAAAAACTTTTTAATAAAAACTTATGAATAGATTTCGACATAATTTTGTTCCTCTTTTTGATGATATTTTGTGTTTAAACACAATTAAGTTATTAAGGAATTGTAGACTAAATATTATGAGTTGTAATGTTTGAAATATTGGACCAACTCTTCAGTAGGTCTACCATCACATGTCTCACTTTCATAACATTCATCCCACAAATCGAGTCTTTCTTTGAAAAAGTTTTTTTTCTTCTTCTTTTGAACTCATTTGAAGTGATTTATGATTTGACGGAAATGTTTCGCTATATTAGACTCAAATGATATACTGTTTAGACATTTATTTTGCATTCAAATTGTTTTAACACGAAATCAGATGAAACACTTTCTTTGATAAGTTTGAAACACAGAATATTATGTGTGAATACATTTTCAATAAGGATTTGATGAATGATTTTTCATAAAACTAGTGTTGAGTTTAATTATTCAAACTTTGGTCTCATATTTAGATTTTTATTTCTCACACATTTTGCACTATTTTTAGATAATTTCCTTACTTTTTTCAAAGCATTTGAAATAACAAATCATTTGAATCTAAATAAATTCAAATCTTTTTTGTTTCAACTATTTTATAGATTAGGAAAATGTTTCGTTCGTTTAATTAAAATATTTATATTTCTATGAAAATTGTTTCACAAAAACTGTTTATACAAAACAATTCAAAGAACTCCAGAATTTATGCAATCATTTGAGACAATTATAGACAAAATCCAATCCTTATGTCTGAAAATGTCTGCGATTTTCGCCAAAAATATAAGTTTCCAGAAATGTATGGATTTATGAATAAATAACATTTATATCTATAATTTATTACTCTCTGCTCAAAGCCAGACATAAAAGGGTTGAGCAAACTTCAAATATCCGGTCTAATTTTCCTTCTGAATTCACCAATAAATAAATAAACATGAACAGTGATAAAAGTTTCGTTTTTATTGAAACCCGCATGCTTAATTTGCCGCATCTTCTGAGGAATGGGATAATTTTGCCTCTCAAAGCAAATTAATTTACCGAAACTAGTCATAAATCATTATCAAGATCAATTTTCCCGGTTAATATTTGCCCTTGTTTCGATTAATTTTTCTTAATAACTCATTTTTTCATAGGTTTGTATGAAATTCCAAATAAAATTCATCATAAGTTTGATTAAAGAGAAAATTATTTTTATATTTTGTACTCAAAAAAGTGTTTAATTTTGAAATCAAATCTATTTTTGTGATAAATTTTTGGGAAAACTTTCAAAATAAGAGATCTTTTGGTAATCTTATGACTCCTTATGACTGACTTTGAGTTTAGACTTTAGTTTCGAAACAAAATATCAAATACTTTGTGATAAACACTTACTTTAATTCAGTCCTCGTCTGAGAGCACTCTATTTAATCAACTTATGGCTCGTTTTAAGACAATTTTAAAGGCATACGACTGGCCTTCAAACTTCAAAAACCTTTTATCTATTCTAGTTTATCTGGCTGGGAGGCCAAGATCATGTTTTGATAGTTTTAGGAGCGATGTCCTCTTAAGTGCTATTTATTTTTATTGAAATTGACGTTTGAGAGGAATTTTCACCATTGTTTCTCTCTGTTTTGAAACTTGGTAAAGAATTTTTGCGCTATGATATGCCTAATATCTTGAGATCAATCTTGATAATTAGAAATGTTAATCATTCAATTTTTATGAGTGTGCTATCTCAGAATCTGCACTAAATGTACCCGATTTAGTGGTGACCAGGTCTGCAATAAATATTGATTTTGCTTAATTTTCCACTAGTTTTTTGGGCAATAAAATTATTATAATATGGAAGTTTCCAGGTTATAATTAAACGTAGTTTTTCAAGTTGGCTATTTTGGAAATGATCTAGTTTAAAATAGAGATTTATAACACGGAAATTCATGTCTCAATCAGAACTGGTCGCTCTTGTATGCAATATTTGCCTATGGATACAAAAAAAAGAAATAATCAGCTGAATCACCTCGTTTCTACTAGAGATAAAAGTACATAGTGCACTCCACTGTATTAGTTTGGTAAACATTAAAATAATTTTGTTCAACAAATCTATATTTAAAAGTCATTGAAGTCAACAAAATTCTTAGCAAAACTGTACGAAAAATTCCTTATGTTTACCCTTAACTCTACGTAATGAACACAAAGCATCAAAAGTACAGCCAATGCACTGATTTTATTGACGTTTAACCCCAAAACACAACACATTTGTTGAACAAAATGTTTTGATTGTTTACACACTTAGTTGTGTTGAGTGTCACTACAGTAGACCTAATAATCGAAATTGAATTTTGATTTTTCAGTTATTTTTGATTCAAAAGAGTTTTCAAAACCAAAACAAATGCTATGAAGTCTTCGGTGACCGACGAAAGACTGATTGCGCCGCTGTGGCAGTCGGCGGCGGCCGCGGCGGCGGCCAACAGACTCCCGCTCCAGATGGACACCAACTCAGCCACTATGAGCTCTTCTCTAATGAACTTTCAAATGCCGCAGAACTTTGTCTTACCTCAAGTGATGCCGAATTTCCCCAATTATTTGCCGTCAATGCCGTCGATGCCATCGCTTCCCGAGTATTTGACGCAATTGCCAACACTCCCGACGGTGTCGATGCCCTCAATGCCTAACATATCAATGCCTTCGATGCCGAACCTGCCATCGATTCCATCTTTTAGTGACTTTATGAACAGTAATTACAAGAATTCTTGTGATGTCTTATCTGTTAAACTATCTTAAGATGCGTTTTGAGGCCTTTTTTTCTGGGGTTTCACTCGTTTTCCCGTTTATTGTCTTTTAATTGATTTTTGAGTTAATTGTTGACAAAAATCCGCTGTTTTTCAGATTTTATATTAATTTAAGTGATTTTAAGCTTTAATTTGCGATCAGTTCTGAGAAAAACCTGTTTTTTGAAGGATTTTAAACATTGTTTTAGACTTTCCTCGAATACCCCCTTTTTGGGCTGTTTTTCACTGAATTTTAAAATAATCTTCATTTTTGTCTTCACTTTGAAAATGTTTTGAGTAAATGTTTTCGTCTTTTTCTCCCGATTTTAATCCATAAATGGCTTTATTGGAGATAATTCTTGAGATTTATGTTAAGGAACTTTTGTATTGTCCTAAAGTTTAGCCTATTATTAACCTAATTTCCAGAATTCACTTTAGAATTGTCTTTGAATTCAATTCTTTGATTTGTTTTCTAATTATTGTCTTTTTTTTGTCATCAGGTTTTCCGAGCCGTAAACCCATCAAACCGTGGCCTCAGTTGAGACAAGCGGTGAAGAACTCTCATCGGAGGTTCTCAGAGATAGGCTGTAAAGTGCCGTTTCTTTTCAATTGGAGGGAAGACCCCAATAGCAAGCGGTTAAGGATATACTTCTTGTCGTCGATCAACAATTCGGCCGAAATTACGTTAATTTATTGCGATATCGATACCGACCCCAACGCCAAACCTGTGCCCGACTTAACTACTGACGTCCGACAAATTGAGACCAATCTTAACAAAGAAGTTGTTATTAACGAAGAGTTGGCCAACAATTCTGACGAAGAGTTTATGCCAATGAGTGGCCGCCGTATCGAAGACCGCGAGAGTAGGAAAAGCAACGAATCCAATGCCAGACCTCTTTGGAAGCCATTGATTGTCACAAATAAAGGCATCGATAGTGAGCTGAACACGAGTTCCCGCGAAGAGAACCTACAGTTAGAGAGGAAACGGATTATGTTCTCCGGTATTACGTCTTATGAATACCAGCAGAAGAGCTGCCGTTTTGTCTTCACTTCTGGTGATAGTATTTATTGGTTCGACGATCCGTTAGTGAACACAACTACTGGTAGTGTTGACCAGACTGTGCCGTCGCAGCCATATTCCCCACAAAAGTTAGAGTCGACGACAAGTTTCACAAAAATCAATCCCCAGTTGTGTCCGTCCGATGAGAATCTGGTCGCATATGTGGCCGACGGCGACCTCTGGGTCTGTAATCTGAAGTCTGGCCTCGAGTTCAGATTAACAGAGACTAAGTTCGAGACCGACTCGAGTGTCATATCTGCGGGTCTGCCCTCTTATGTACTGCAGGAAGAGTTTAGGAGATATACCGGCTTTTGGTGGCGACCCGACAACGAGTACGACCACATCGACAACAGCGGAGATCTCAGTTATACCATTCTGTGTGAGTTCGTCGATGAAACTGAAGTCGATATCGTGAAGATCGCCAGTTGGGACGGAACTGTTGAGGAATACCGCTTTCCAAGACCTGGTCTGTGCTCTTACCCTCAATTTTAGACCATTTTTATCTATTTTTAACCGAAATTCAGTTTTTATTTAAAATATTTTGACTTATTTTCAGTCAAACAGACATTCATTTGATTTTAATTTTAGTTTATTAACTGTTTGTGTGTTGTGCTGTCCCTTCAGGTCAGCCAAACGCTGAGTCCTCGCTATCAATAGTGACCTTCTCTTTGAATCCGTCGACAAATATCATATCTGATGTGAAAATATCGAGTCTTCCGAAGTCACTGAACGACATATTCCCGTCTTTCGAGTATTTGGTTCGTTGCGGATGGCATTCCCACGACGCCATTTGGCTCCAGCTCTTGGATAGGAGTCAATCGCATCTAGTCTTAGTCCTGATGTCTGTACACGACTTGTTTCCGCCGCAAATAATTTATGAGGAAAAGTCTAATAAGTGGATCAACTGTCACGACGTCCTACACTTTTATAGTTCCAGCGATGACCTGACTGTCGGCTCCACCGTTCGCTTCATCTGGTCTTCAGAAGAGACCGGTTTTCGGCATTTGTTTAAAATTGAGATACAATTAGTCGGTTGTGATACCAATAAGTCGACGGATCTCTCAGAAAGTCAGACACCTTTTATCGATTCCGATGACGCCGTCGACGCAAAACTCCCGAAATTAGACAAATTTGGTATAAATTGCGGGAAATTTCAGTGAATTTTTTTTTAATCCGATTTTTCTCTCGTTTAGAGTCGGAGTCATCTGATTCACAACCCCTCAGATCAGGTATTGATTCTATTTTCGACTTAATTTCGACTTTAATTCAATTTTTTTTGTCTTTGATTTCCAGATAATAGTGTTTCTAATCAACAAAGTCTGGGCACAAGTCCTCAAACGTCTCAAAGTCTGTTCCCTTTTAATGAGTCATTGATTTGTTTACTTATTGTCTCTCTTTTTGTGTCTTAAGGTCTAAACAGTTCTTCAGAATTCAATTCGATTGAAACGATTCGGTCTAAACTGGTCTCAAAAGTACAGTTAACTCACGGAAATTGGGAGGTCTCTGACAAAGAGGTCTGGTTTGACGAACCCTCGCAACTAATTTACTTCACTGGACTTAAGGAGTCACCCCTTGAGCGACACCTTTACGTGATTTCGTTGAATTACCCGAAACTGCAGCCAAAGAGGCTGACTGTCGAAGACTTTTCGCACACAACCATCGCTTTCAGCCCTAATTATAAGTATTTTATTGACATTCAGTCGAATATAACGATCCCTCCGTTCGGTTATTTGCAACGAATCACTACCAGCGCCGGTAGTCTTCCCGATTCACAACTGGTTAAGCTGTTTTTGGGCTCTTCGGCCAATCCGGGAGAGGACAGCGATCAGATTGATTTGTTGCCCGGAATGGCGGCCCCACAGCTCTTCGACTATCGTCTTAAGTCCGGTGATCTCATCTATGGTTTCATTTTTAAACCCGAGTGTATGGAAGCAGGTGTTCGATACCCTGTGCTCCTCGAGATTTATGGCGGACCCGAAGTACAATTAGTCAGCAAATCGTTCAAAGGTCTGAAAGAATGCCTTTTTCTTGTCTTTTATTAAGTGATTTGTTTATGTTTTATAGCTGTCCGTCACTGTCGGCGACATTTGTTGGCCTCTGAGGGCTATATTGTGGTCGCCTTCGACTCCAGAGGCTCTAAACATAGAGGAGTGTCCTTTGAGTCGCACTGCAGTCACCGTTTAGGTCAGGTAGAGATCAGCGATCAGGTGGAGGCCCTTCAGTGGTTGGCGGCCAACACAGACTTCATAGACATGTCTCGAATCGCAGTCCACGGCTGGTCTTATGGCGGATACCTCTCTCTTATGGCTTTGGCTCAGAGGCCCGACATATTCAAGTGCGCCATCGCTGGCGCTCCGGTAACTAATTGGCAGCTCTACGATACCGGTTATACCGAACGATATATGGGAACGCCTGAGAGCAACCCAGAAGGATATCAATTGGGGAATGTTATGACACATATTAATGCCTTTCCTAATGAGTCAGTCCTTTATTGGAGTTATTCTCTGTTTTTGACTAATGTTTTGATCTTTGATTTGAAGGGAAAACCGATTACTAATAATTCATGGACTGATGGATGAAAACGTTCACTTCGCACATACCGTTCAGTTGATCCAAGCGCTGGTAAAGGCAGGAAAGCCCTATCAGTTGAATGTATGTCCCATTTTTTGGCTCATTTTCACAGAATTTTCGAATTATTTTAATTAATTTTGGATTTTTGTCTCTATTTTTAGGTCTATCCGTTCGAACGGCACAGCCTTAGACACAGCCAGTGCTCCGAACACTACGAA
>JAQIXD010001484.1:0-14748 GCA_034699985.1 Minunthozetes semirufus
AAAATATCCAAAAATTCCAGGCAGTCATCTTTAAATTAATTTTTGAAAATTTCAATTCAAATCATCACCATGATACTTTTGATTTTTCGAAATTCTTTTTTCAATTATTTAGTAGCCTTGAATTATAGTATTTGTCAAAAAAGGTTTCATCTTGTCAAGTATGAAGGTTCTTGAGATATCGGAACCCAAAAAGTCCAACTTTGAGCCCCTCTCGCCACCTGGGGGTTTGAGGTAGGTCAGTGAAAATTTGCTTAATTATGTCTCATATTATGCTTAATTGATTCTGAGATGGGCATCAAAATCGGCTCAACTGCCAAATTTCTAGGCTTAGGTACATTCGTCCTTTCTCTTAACTGTAATTTTGAAGTTTTTTTTCTGAAAACAATTTTATTGAATATTTATTTCTTTTAATAAAACTATTGTTTTGTTATCAAATATTTTTAAAAACAGTTTCAAAATCAATATACAATTATATTATAACACAATTTGTGTATATATTTGTATTTATATAAAAATTTTATCAAAAAAATGAATGAAATATAAACCAATGATTTGATAATTCAATTCAAATAACTTTTTGCTTACAGTGAGAGTTAGCTTCTTTGCTCTGTCTGTGTATCTCTATTGCAGTTTAGAGAGCATAAGATAGATTCAGAAACATTCCCAAATCGTTGAAGAAATGATGAAGACATTTGAAGAAATTTACATAATTATCAGGACATTTACATTTTTGTCTAGTATATACATTTAGTTATTGAACAACGAACTAAGAAAATATCATTTTATTAAAATTAAACAAGGTTTTTTAAAGGAATATTTCTGCAAAAATGAGGTAGGTAAGCGATGTCTCCCTTATATAGCTAACTCTTTGTAATTTTTACCATGAATTCTGATAGAGCATCTGATAAAATGAATTTTACTCTTCAGAAACCAAAAATAATTTGATTTATTTTGCTAGACTCCAGTACACCCCTCATTTCGGCATGTTTCTGGATCTATTGTATAATCCAGGGATGGCTTATCTATTTTGTCAGGGAGATCCGATTTTGGAAAAATTTCAGTGTGGCCTTTTTTCTCAGGGCTCTTTGGGACAAACCTAATCCTTTCGAAGTGAAATCGTTTGGCTGAAAATTTTGTCGAACTTTTTTCTTTGTTCTGGAAATTGGGAGTTCCTCATAGATTAATAGACATTGAATTACTGGTCTATTGATGTGAATGAGTTGCCAAACATATTAAGGAAATGTGGAACAGATTTGTGATTGGAATAAATGAATGGAAAAATTAATTATAATTTATTTATTGAAAAAAATAGAAAATTAATTGAATTTAAGACTAATTTAAGACTAAATGAAACATAAATATAATAATTAATCAAAATTTATACAAAAGTTTTAAATATAAAGTAATAATAGATTTATTAAATTATATTCAAAAGCGAATTATATTCAATCAATTGATTATGATTTCAGAGATTTTATGAATTGAGTCAAATCATATTCTGAGTCGTATTGCTGTGGATCCCAGAGTTCGGGCAAATTCTCCAAAATATTCTCAACTCCAGAGTTTGGACCGGAATTGTCGAAAGACTTGATGTTTGTTTCATTTTTATTATTACCGAAACTGAAGAGGTCTAAGAGTTGGTCCGTTGCCATTGTCTGCAGATTTGAGTTATCACTACTTATGACAGTATTAGCGATCGTTAACTTAAACTTCTGTAAACCCATTATCTTCTCCTCTAAAGTGCCGGTCGTTATAAGCCTTAAAAATAAAGACAATTAAATCAGTGATAAGACGAAGCATTTGAAATACAAACCGATAGACGTTAACAACTTTTTTCTGTCCGATTCTGTGCGCCCTATCCATTGCCTGCAAGTCTTTCATGGGATTCCAATCGTGTTCCACAAAAATTACAGTATCGGCTCCCGTCAGATTCAGGCCCAACCCTCCCACCTATCAAATTACAAGTTAAAAGAGGTTCTAATTAATCATTTAATAGAAAATACTTGAGTTGTGAGCAGAAGAACATCAATGGAGGGGTCGTTATTAAATCGATGAACAACAGAGTGTCGAGCGATTGGCGGAACATTTCCATCGAGTCTTAAGTATGTAACGGAAGGCATATGTGCTTTGAATAAGTCGTTCTCCACTATGTCTAACATACTCTTCAATTGGCAAAAGACAAGAGCTCTGTGTTGATTGACTACTGGTTCCGAACCACTAATTAAGGCATTAGTTTGAGTTCCAATACCACAATCGAGAAGCAATTGTCTCAAAGCACACAGTTTTGCCGCATGACTCACATCAGACAAAGAACTCTTATCTTGTTTTAATTGATTGATAATAGACTCGTATTGGGGGTGTTGTGGACTCAATACAAGTTTCGGATGATTACATACTTTCCTCAAATACTGAAGCGCTTGGAATACATGAGTGGAAGGAATGTTTCCTTTTTCTGGTTCTGAATTCGATACAATTGATTCCTGAAGAGAAAGTCTGGCTTTACTTTTGGCAAAATCCTCGTAGAGTTGGGACTGGAGTCGACTCAATTCGCAATAATAGTCCTGCATTATCTTCGGCGGTAAGTCTTTCAATACGTCTTCTTTCATTCGCCTTAAAATGAAAGGCAAGACCTGTCTATGAAGAGATTCCATGGCCAGAACACCCGCTTCCTGTTCTCTGGAGGAGGACTTTGCGTCACGACTCTGAAGAATAGGTCGCGAATATCGCGCCATAAACTGCTTTTCAGTGCCTAAAAAGCCTGGCATTAAAAAGTCGAATAATGACCACAACTCTAAGACATTGTTCTGAATGGGAGTTCCGGTGAGAATAAGGCGATGATTAGCCGACAAAGACTTAATAGCTTTTGAAAGTTTTGTTTTCCCATTTTTGATGACATGTCCCTCATCTAAGATACAGTAATTCCAATTAACTGATGAAAAGAATTCGATGTCATTCCTAACGATATCATAGGAAGCGATAACTAAATTATAGGACAATTTATTATCACTTCTTTTAATCTTTTTTCTTAATTTTATTCTTTCATTTGGAGGTCCGCTGTAATGGAGGGGACATAAGTACTGAGTGCTCACAAATTTGTCCACTTCGTAGAGCCAATGACCGGTCAGTGTTGGCGGACATATCACTATTGAGGGCAAAGAATTGGAACTTATGGTCGAGTTCTTGATATTATTTGCCTGAAAGTAATGGTCGGACACAAGAATACAAATCGCTTGTAATGTCTTTCCTAAACCCATTTCGTCGGCAACTATTCCGTGAAGTTTGTATTTATTAAGGAATGCCAACCAATTGACTCCGTCCTGTTGATAGGTTCGGAGTTCAGCTTTTACGGGAACCGGTATCTTAAAGTCATCCAATTTCTTTATATTCATTAACTGTTCTAAGAAACGGCGCTCCTTTTCTTTGCGTTCTAATGTCTTACTATCGATGAGGTTGTGATTAGAATTAAGTCTATTATCGTTGTCGAGTGGCATCAATTGGACCAATTGAGCGAAACAATGTGTGGCCATCAGTCGGACGCAATCCATTTGATCACTCATTCGGCCCAACATCGGAACAATTAGAAGCACAATATAGGGAACGATATTAAGGCCCAGACTTTCGATTATACAGTAAAGAGCTTCAATGGCTCCCTTTCTTCTAATGTGATGGTCAGGTGTTTCTAAAAGTTCAAGAATTGTCGTCAAAACCACATTCATTGTATCGATTTGTATGACTCGACTACACATTCCTAAACATCGCGCAGACAAATGACGTATTCCTATGAATGGACTCTCAAGACATACAGACAATGGATTCAAAAGAGATTTCAAATATAAGTGGAGCTCCGGATCCAAATGCGGTCCAATCACTTCCAAGACTTGTAAGCTTTGAATTAAACTTTTAGCCTCTTCTAAGGTCAATATCGAGCCTTTAGAGCGCTCAGAATATACAGTAATTTGAGTGATTTGTTGCCAAAGATTACTTATTTTTGACGGTATTTGAGGTCCAAAATATTTGACAGCTTCTGAGAGGGCCAGACTCGCCCCTCGCCTCACAATTTCGTTCTGTTTGTCGTTTTGTTCGTTAAGATTGGGGGAAACCACTTCTTCGGCGGGAGTCTGTGATTCATTCTTCAACTTCTTTGTGGTATTCACTGAATTTGATCGCTTCAGAAGAGTTGTCTTTTCAGCTGTTTTTTGCATATTTTCTAAACACAAAATTCTCGACTCATTTATCACTTTAGAAGAGTTGGGCTCACATTCGGAACTGTTTTGTGGTCCAATTGTATTCATTTCAGGCGTAAAGTTATGATCAGAACATAAATATGTTATTAAATTTTTGACAATTTTAGGGACCGGAGATATGACACTAGAATCAGATCCAGTGCTCCGATCGCAACATATTTTCAATAAACGAACTAAACTAAGGGCTGATTCTCTTTGCAACTGTTCATTCTCTTCTGCTTTAAGAGAATCCATTAGAGGTCTGACCACAGGATTTAATTTTTGGGGCAAATCGTTCCATGAAATGAGAGCACCGGCTAATGAAGAGGAAACAGTGGTTGCAAGAGATGATTGGTATTGAGATATCTGTGTCGTTGACTTCAATAAACTCTTTGCTCTTTCACTTATGGATTCAATTGTCTTATTTTTAAGATTCGATTCACAAGTATTGAGTGCAGAATTGGACAAACAGTTAATTTGATCAAAAGTGAAGACAACTCCCACTTTATAAATGTCTTCATTGAGAGGAAAGTTGTTTTTCTTTAATAAGTTAATGAAATCTCGAGTTTCGAGTTGTAATCGCGTGAATAGCGAAGAGATTTCGTCGAAATAAACGACGTCTTGAAGACATTCCAAACATCGATTACTAACGGTTTGTGGCAAACAATAAATGGAATCGTTTTGATTCTCACTCGAGACCATAGTCGAAGCTTTTGCCCACTCCTTAACAACCCATGCGATACACATCCTCTGCATCGCAGACTTGGAATTCAAATGAAATAATAAAATATTTGCGAAACATTCGATTGGAGAGGGGGTCGAGGGATGTGTTTGTTTGGTAATGAAGTGCGCTAAGAGACCGATGAACTTCGCTGACTGGTGTCGCGCTCTTATCACAACTCTTTCACGTTCTTCACTGCTTTCAGCCAATGATTCAGTGCCGCCGATAAAGTGTTGTTCCCTATGACTATGATTTTCATATTTAGTTATTCGTGACTTTGAGTTCGAACTTTGTTCGCATTGAGATATATGTCGGGTCTGAAGCCATGTCTGACAACTGGTCGAATCAATTGGTATTTTTGAGGGATGCATCATAAGACATATCCATCCACTCAAGTGCTGACAACTGGATTGCATGAGAACTTCTAAACTGGATTTAGTGACGAATTGAAACCAAACTTCATATAAATTATCCAAAATTTTTGAATTGTTTTCGAGAAGACATCTCTGGTATACAAGTCTCAGAGCATTTGACAAAAGGGGAACTGTTAGCCATTTTGTACTGTTTTTTGAACATAGGATCAGAAGCGCCTCTAAAACCGATTTACGGACTGAACTCAAAGAATGACTCAGAAATGGCCACAAACGGGGAACCAAATCAACCAAATTTTGTTCAGAATTAGAATCACAACTAAATGTCAGAAGAGATGACAATAACATTAGAAGATCTCCAGTAGAAGAGCTCAGATCATCGAGATCTTGAAGGGCTTCCCATAGATATGAGATAACAATCGGCACTTTTTCGGGCATTATTTCCATTAACATATCTTTGACCGGAACCAAAGCGGCCGCCGCCACAGCAGACACGTCGTCTACATTATCCTTCAGGCCGTCAAATATGGGTTGAAATACAAGTGGAATCAATTGACGAGTCATGTCTTGTCTGATGGCCAGTAAATACTTAAGTCCGAGCATTCCTCCGTGACGGGCCTCCCATTCACGGCATTGGAGTAATTGAAGTAATATTTTCAGAACACAATTAACGCCTTTAGAGTTGAGATTATTCAACACTAAACCCAAAGTCTGCGCACAGGTCTCTCTGACTGGTGCTACCACTTGATCAGAGACGTAATCACCGAACCGGTCCAAAGCTAATACAGAAATTAATCGAAGCGATACATCTTCGAGCCATAACTGATTCATTTGATCCATTTGATGAGAGGCAGTAGATTTGGAGCGTCCGCCACACTTTCCCTGCAATTTGATTATTTCACGCAAAGAAGTGGCCGCTCCGTGACGTACAACCCATAGAGCACTAAACAGATCAGACATCAGTTCATCAGTGAATGACTCGAGAGGCCATTCATTGGCCTGAGATATATCGAAAGTATTGTTTTCGTTTGAGTTTCCATAATCTGATTCTTCTGTTTCTGTTTTGATTCTTTTGGAATCGTTTTCTTCATTCAATTTATTAGAATTCGTTCGAAGAGTTTTTCGTCTAACTGAACTTCCGGTGGCTTTCGTTAGAATCTCATCAAAATCTGACTTCTTTTTAGTCAAATCTATTGCTTCTGAATTCGGTTTTTGTTCATTTGTCAGATCAGAGTTCGATATAAAGTCATTTGAGTTCAAATTAAGACCTAATTTATTGGCCACATCTAAACCTAATCTCTGATTCAAGAGTTGTCTCTGAAGAGCTATTTTTTCCTTTATATCGAGCAGTCCTTCGCTCGAACTTTCATTAATTTCATCGAATTCCTGTCCCTCTGACGCCAAAAGATTGTGTCCACATTTGATAACAGTATTGATATCGTATTTTTCAAATCTCATTCTTCCAATAATATTATCGGTTACGATATCGTTGTCTCCTTTCGATTCGCTTTTAATACCGGAAGGCATCCAAAGCGGAACATTTGCCACAATTGCTTCTACGGCCTGACTGGCGGCGATCCGTGTCTCCCAACTATTGCTTTTCAAATATTGTCTGACTTTTCGCAACAAATTATGTAATTCGTGCGGATGTAAGCGTTGAACTTCTCCCAACTGAAGAGCTGCTGCTTTTCGGGTCAGAGCCGTAGATCCCGTCTCTAATAAGAGGAATAAGCGGTCGAGTCGTGAACTCATTGCGATTCAACTTTTAGTCAAAACATAAATTATATTATTTTCTCAAACACTAAACGTTTAGCAATACTCTCGTCAGTTGTTTACATATTAGTTATCAAAATCTTATTATAAAATCCATAATTAAATCAAAACATTCACTAAATTCATAATTAAATCAATTTTAGCAAAATTTTAACTTAAAATACAAAATATACAAAACAAAAATCCGGTCAGAAGGTAGAACACCGGTAGAGGTGTTTACTGAACTTTTAATTCTTAAATTTAAAAGTAAATATAAATTAAATTGTCTTAGATTTTTGCAATTTAAATGATCTATCGTATTTATTTGCTTTAAAATAACAAATATATTTAGAAAGTTTCCACGATTTAGGTATTAAAGACTATATAATGAATAATAACTATAATATAATAAAAATGATGACATCCCTAAACACGAATAGCTTTATTAGACGTGTGATATAGTGAACAGATGTTTGAAAATTACAATATTTTTAGTGAAAAAAGTGTTGCCATCACTCATAGCAACCAACTATTAGGTAAAATGTTTAAGTAAAAAAGTTGTCATGGTTATTTATTAAAATTCTAATAGATTAATGATATCACTGGCAATCGAAACAATGATAATAATTTGATAAATAAGTGAAGTATTTCTCTATTTATTACTATTACAAGAGTTTGAACTTTTCATTATTCATTTGATTCGTCACTTAATTTGATAATTGATATAAATTTAGTTAAATTGCGTCAAACGATGACAAAACAAATCCTATTCTTAGGACTCATTTTATTTGGTTTTATAGCACTCGTTAGTTGTGCTGAAACCGAACAGAAGCCGAAGGGACCAAAAGTGACTGACATCGTATGTGAATCCAATTTCAATCTTTTGCCTCCACTTTATTCTTCATTAATTACTATATTATAAGAAATGGTTTTAATCTGTTTTTAAATTAAGGTTTATTTCGATATAAAAATCGGTGACGAAGAGGTCGGAAGAGTAGAAATCGGACTCTTCGGCAAAACTGTACCAAAAACTGTGAAAAACTTTGTGGAGTTGTGTATCAAACATAAGACTGAGGTTTTCATTAATAATGATATTTGCAATCATTTAAAAAATCAATTGACTAAACAATTGTCTTATATTGTTATCAGGAGAGTACAGATGCAAAATTAGTCGGATATAAAGGAAGTGGATTTCATAGAGTGATCACTGATTTTATGATTCAGGGTTTGTTTCAATCATTTTTGGCTCTCATTTGCTATTAATTGTCAATTAATTATACAAAAGGAGGAGATTTCACAAATGGTGACGGAACGGGTGGTCATAGTATTTATGGCAATAAGTTTGCGGACGAGAACTTTAAACTGAAGCATTACGGCGCCGGTTGGCTATCAATGGCCAACGCTGGCAAAGACACTAACGGTTCCCAGTTTTTTATCACTTGCAAGAAGACTTCGTGGCTCGACGGCAGACATGTCATCTTCGGTAAAGTCATCAAAGGAATGGTCTGTTATTTATTAATATTTATTTAAACAATTAATTAAAGAGTGATTTGTTTAGGATGTCGTCAGAAAAATAGAATCCACTAAAACTGATTCCAGAGATAAACCGGTCAGTCCTGTTGTGATAAGTGACTGCGACACCATTCCAGTAACAGAACCATTTCCAGTCTCTAAAGATGACGCGATTTTGTAATTTTTAATCATATTTTAAAATAAAGTATTTTTCACGAAATAATAGATTCTTTTATTTTAAGACTATTTTCATATAAAAACCATTTCTTCGTTGTTTTCATTTGATAACAAAATCCTAGATTTGTGTGAATTGAGTCAAAACATATAAAAATTTAATTATAAAATGAGATATAATTAATGATTGATTTATTGTAATTGAGAAACAATTTGTGGTTAATTTCTAGCATTTATTCAAATACCGGTTCTTTTAAAAGGGAGACAAAGTTAGGGTTAAATAAGTTATAGTAACGTTATTTTTGAATAGAGATTACATAAAAACTGAAATATTTATTTCCTTTTCCTTTGAAAGCGTTGTTTTGAGTGAATATTGAATTTGTTTTCAATTAGTTTTTGGTTTAATTTTATTTAAATAATTGTTTATTTAACCGAAAAAATGGGAAAATCCAGATATGAATTGATTCTGGGTCTCAATAAAGGACACAAAGTGACCAAAAATGAGCGAAAACCGAAACCATCGAGTTTTAAAGGGGTAAGAATTAATTGCCATTTGTTTTGGGTTTGGATCTGATTATCCATTTATTTGATAATTGATTTGATAGCGGATCACAAAACACAACAAATTCGTGAGAGATATCGTCCGCGAAGTCTGTGGTTTCGCTCCCTATGAGAGACGTTGTATGGAGTTATTGAGGATTTCCAAAGACAAGAGGGCTCTTAAATTCCTGAAGAGACGTCTTGGAACTCATTTGAGGGCTAAGAGGAAGAGAGACGAGTTGTCTAACGTTTTGGTCCAACAACGTAAGGCCGCCGCAGCACAGCATAAGTAAAGTGCTCGAAGTGCTCCATAACACCAATTGATGTATAATTAAAGACAATAAAAATGTTTTTCATTTGAAAATTGAATTTTCGTTTATTTTATTAATTTTAACACAATTTTCAAATCACAGACCAGTAGTAGAAGTAATAGTAATAGTTATTAAGAATCAATTATTTGATTGCATTTAATTATAATTAATTAACAGTAATATTAATACTGATTTCAATTCAGATTTATTTGATTAACAATTAATTTAAGGCAAATAATTATAAAATGAAGAATCAATTTAGGGTTTCTTGAATTAAGGGATTTCATTGCTTACTGACTGAAAGCTTACAATCAATTGCTAGATCTATCTGATCAATTGATCAATCGCACAGACAAACGGATTACTGACAGCAGACGACGAATCCCTTAATTCAAGAAACCCTAAATTCATTCTTCATTTTATATAATAAGTATTTATAAGTTCAATAATTTATAAAAAAAATTTATATAAATTTAAAATATATATAAAATATGAAAAAATATTCATATATTAGAAGAAAATTTAATTTTAAAAAAATCAAAAATCTTTTGAATTAATCGAAACGAATTAAATTGAGTAACTTTTTCGGTAATGTCTTCAGTTTGTCACAAATATAATCTCAATTTATCGAAAACAATGATTGGTTTGTCATAAACTTAAGTTACACTTCAGTCATGGAAATGTCATTATTTGAATAATTGGAACAAAATTAACTTTTTATATATAAATTGATTAATATTTGAACGGATCGTTGTATTAATAGATTGAATCGTCGTTTTGCATAAAATGCTGTTTTTTTCAATTAAATTAAATTTAATTAAAAGTGAATTATAATGTGAGAACATTTGACTCGAGTTTCTATTTAGTTGAGGGTCAGTATCATAAGAATGTCTTAATATTCTTCAGGAATAAGTCATAATAAATGACATTCCAGTTCTCAATTATTAATGAAATGTGGATTAAATTGTTTTTCATTCAGTATTCGATAAAAATGAAATTCAAATTGAAATCTCATTTATATATTAGAGTACAGATAGTCTGTAGTCTATAGTTTGGATATCATATCATTATTACTGAGAAAGAAATATATTCTGTGTTTTAAGCCTTAAATATCTTAGAGATCAAAATATAATAAATATTTGATTAACTTATGTATAGATATGTTTATATTTAATTTAAATAACAACCAATTGAGCAAATTATAGATTGCTTGTCATCATATTAACTGACTATAAGATAACCCATCACTTCATCACTTTATCATTTTTTATAAGAATGTATTGAGTTTAGTATGTTTTCCGTCATCAGGATCGCCATCATTATAATCAATCATTTTTACAGAAATAACAAATGTATTTATGTAAAGAAGAATAAAAAAAATGGATGAAAAGATGGCTCAGAATTAAAAGTTAATTAACTTTTTTCTTCTTTTTGCGATCGGAATCAGTGTTTGTTGTAATTTGAGTGTTTGTATGGACTCTGTATTCTCTGAACGATATCTGAAATGTTTTAATAGATTTATTTATATCTCAAATACCAATGAATTTGAAATTGTCTGACCTTTTCGTCGCTGTCGGGCACTCGCGATAAGAAATCGAGTAATTCGTTGTTATTGATTGCATTCGGAGAGCGAAGCTTTTTAGTAAATTTATTGATACCCCAAACCATTATTAAATATCTCAAAGGAATGTAATACAATACTATCGTTATTATCGACAAACTTATTATTGCCAGCCATGAGAGGAAAGGCACACTGAAGTTGAATGTACTGAATACGAAATTAATCATTTAATTAAAACAATAGGTATAATAATGAATAATCAAAATCACAATAAATAAGTTTAACATGGTATATTATATAACACATTTTCAATGGTAATTAACCAGAATCATACAATATTATAGCGAATTCTGATTTTTAAAAAAACTTACTTTTTGACTCTCTCTCCTGCCGAAGCAATTTCACCTATCACATTTTGTATGATTGTAGTGATTTCTTGAACAGTTTGTAACTTTTCTTTCAACGACTTCTTTTCCTCCTTAAGAATGAGGGAAAAGATATAAAACAGGGAAAAGTGTTTAATAATATTAATATAATAATAATTATAATAAATACAAACATTTTTAGTGTCGTCGTCGTCCTCATCAAAAGTTGTGTCATTTAATTCGTCGAACTATTTATTTATTTGAGTTTAAAATAAAATTTAAATAAATTATCCATAAAATGAATGTAATATTCTTTTTTTACCTCTTCTTCTTTATTATTTTGATTGAAATAATTTTCAATTTTAATCCAAATATAACTTTTAGTGAAAAGGAGAAGAATAGCGATCGGAGCCATATAGAGCTCAAAGAAATAGGTGATAACCAAGAATAGTGTCAGTCCTATAATACTACGCGAAACAGATTCCCATTGGAAGCAACTGTTCATGAATTTCAAGATTTCATAGATTTCCATAATAAGAGTCTTAATTCGCGTCACATTTCGAATAAAAACTATTCGTTTAAATCTTTGCTCCGGTTTTATAAATTTAGATTCTCTCGGATTAAATGTTCGTATACTCGCTTTCATCTGTTTTTTTTGTCAATTAAATTAATTTAAATTCAAATTGTGATTAAAACTCACTTTATTGTAGTAGACATTCATTTCGAGTAGAATATGTCCTTTTGCACGACCCAAAAGTTTTTTATCTTTGAGTGCAAACCATTTTTTCTCTCCGTTATTGATCTTTTGATTATAAAATAGTAAATACATTTATTTTATTTAATTAAATCATTGTGTTAATACCTTTAGCAAAGGAATGGCCACTTTTCCTAAGAATTCTACTTTTTTATCCCTGTCCTCATCATAAACAGTAATTTCCAGAACAGAGTGAATATCTTTGACATTACTTTTTGAAAATAAATTAAAATTTTGTTAAATTAAAAATAATTCAAAAATAAAAATCTTGATTATAATAAAAACTGACAATGTATAAATTTTATTCCACTCCGGGCTTAATGTTTTGTACTCAGTATTTGTTTGTAATCTGGTATTAACCAATTCAAGAACACAGAATGGATCACTCTTTCCTCCGATGTCAGCGGCGGTCAATGCTTCGGCTCTAAACACTGGAAATAATTAATTAATATAGAATTCTTTAAACTTAAAAAAGAGGTCCAATAAGTAGAAAATATTACTCTTTGTTCTTTAGTTTAATACCTTTTACAATAAGTACTCCAACATCATCCAAGTCATTGAAACTTCTTAATAGACTCTGAGATAATTAAATTATTATAAATTTCAAAATTAATTCGATTTTAAATCAAAATATTCACATATTTTTTGATGAATGACTTATTCTGCTCAGAGTTGTCTTCATGACTAATGAGGTCAGATATTGTTTCTGATCCAAGAGTTCCACTAATTGATATTAGGAGAAGTATGGCCCCACCATTTTCTATGGTTATCCATATTTTATGTGTTTCCTCTTTAGCCAAATCATTTAAATTAAGAGAAGACTTTCCGATCTCATCTCTTCCGAACATTGTTATCTCTAATACTTTAGATTGATCCGGATATGTGTGTAAATCGAATTGTTCGGACCAAATTGGGTTTGAAATTCTTGGAATAACCTAAAAGTGTTTAATCAGTCAAATACTTATGTAATTAAGTGATTATAAATGAATAAATGTGTTGTACTCTGCTCTTGTATTTCTCGGAACCCAATTTGAATCTGATGTGAATATCATTGGAATTGGTCTCATCTTTGACGTCAATATCCTTTCCTTCGACTAAAATAATGTTAACCACAGAATCCCAGAGTTGTGTTTTCAATTTCTTCACTGAAGTTTCGGAACCCGTCCCCACATTTACTGTTTTAATACCACGATTAAAATGCTATTAATGAGATAAGTGATTGAAATATTTGTAAACATATTAAAATAATTCTGTAAAATATAATACCATTTCTTTTTCTTCTTGAGTTTTTGCCTTCAAAGTAAGTGTCAAAAAGAGCTGTCCCCAAGACTGAGTGTCACTTTCCAGTCCAGTTTCAGTCAAATTTAATACTAAATCTGTAGGTCTGTTAAAATGATCAGAATATTAATTAAATTAAAAGGAAAACATATTAAGAATCCATACTTAGAAATATCGAGTTTTGTTAAATCAATAGAAGCGGCGCCGAGAAAGTCGTCCTGAAAACCAAAGTCATGATCATAGGCTCTGATATGAATGGGTTGAAAAACATCTTCAATGGGTAAAACAAAATATTCATCCCATTTAGGGTCCAAACATTTGGGAACTATTCTACTCTTATATGCGATTCTGTTTCCTATTTTGAACTTCACGTACGGATCACTCGTTCCTTAATTTTCATATATATTTGTATTCATTAATGAAATTAATATTAATTAAATGCAATAGAAATACCGCAAACATCTTTTGCCAACAGATTCTTTGCGCAAACCAAATGAACTTCTAAGTGATAAAAAGGATATCTCCTTAGAATGGATACTCTTTCGCGATTGAGCGCCAATTCCTGTTTGAAATCACAAAATATTTATTTACAAAACGAAAGAATTTAAAAGTTTTACTGACTAAACACCGGCGCTTTTGTGACAAGTTTTCCATTTATTTACTTTTTTGATAAATTTCCCAAAAAATATACTAAAATTTTTGTTATAATAAAAAACAAATAAATATAAAACAGATGCTATTCGCACAGAATAATTAAATATGGTTACAATAGTTGTTTGAAGTAAGGTTTGGCACAGAATTTTTTTTTCAAAAGCTTTCTAATCAGATAAACAAGGTCTCTAATAATAACCCTATATATGAAAAACTATCAAAATCCAGGTTACGATTGAATAAAAATCATAAATATTTCAGTTCCTGATATGAGATGTGATGACAACGGATAGTATATTTACTATTTTAGTATTACTTATTTTTTTGGATTAATATATAACCGAATATACAATATTAGGAAATAACTTAATAGACTCAATAGTGAACGAAATTTAATTAATCTGACTAAATTTAAAATAGAAATTTACGTTACAGTGTTTTTCAGACGAGAATCTTCCAAAATAGTATATTAATCGTCCCTTTGCTAATGAAAATCGCGTTTTTGCACAATTAGTCGCGTCGACTGCTTAACGCA
>JAQIXD010001485.1:0-14744 GCA_034699985.1 Minunthozetes semirufus
TGACAATTGTCTGACAGTTAATGACACCGCAGTTATGATAATTAGTTTATTGTTTATCACTTTCTTCTTGTTTTTTGATCTTTCATTTCAGTAATGAATTTAATGTCACTTAATATTCAATAAAACAGTGATTCAGAAGAATATTAATTTCTGATTAACTTTTGTTTTATCTTAAAAAGAGATTTATTTATTGATTCAATAAAATTCAAATCAAAAGATATCACAAATCAAATAAAAAGCAAATAAAACACAAAATAACAGAAAAACAATAGAAATGAATGACTTTCTGAGGAATCGCCAAAAAATTGATTTTTGTGTTACTTCTGAGAATCAAATAATAAAAATGAGTTTCTTGTGATAACTCTTTTATTTAATACTTTAATACTGTTTTGTTTAAATAATTATTTGAGTTTAAATCACTTAATTAAAAATGCATTGTATTTCAACCTGATATCACATTTGGATCAGATATTTGAGTCTTTTAATTATTTAAATTATTAATCAAGAGATTAAGTAAACATACTTTAAGTGCAATAATATTAACAGATTTTGATTTATTATAAAATGATTATTAAATTAAAATGAATTTTGCAAACAATTGTCATCAGATTTGTTCACTATTTGATGGTTGACTGAAATGAAGTCCTGTTATGAATGTTTTGACACTTGTATTGAAAGCCCTTTAAAACCAAAACAAAGTCTGTAATCAAATCATATGATTGAGAGACTGATAGTCTGCTTATCACTGCTTATGACGAAAGAGCGCCAAAACAACACTCAATCAATGGATTCGCAAATGATTTGAAAAATCCATTCATTTATTTATTTTTGTTTTTCATTCAAAATGTTTTCATTACTTTCAGCTGTTTTTCCAACAAATAAAGATAAAAATTCTTTGATTTCAGATCAAAATCAAACCATTTTATTGATTAGTAAAGACTTTTCATGTAAATCTAGTCTTGTATTTCAAATGATTAAATCTATTCTTTTGGTGGAATACGAGGACATCCATTACATAATTAATGGATCAGATAAAATCAAAGAAATGCCAAAACCAGTCCGTGATATGCCAGTAATAGATATAAACAATGGATCAGTTCTGGAGATGTTAAAGATCTACTATTTGAACAATTATGACAATTTGGTTAACCATTTGACAGGAGTTCAGGCGTCGGATATGTGTCCGATCGCTATAATTATTGATGACATCAATCATTACATCAAACAATATAACCAAAGTATGCAAAGAACTGAAGATAAACAGCCATTGAATAAGAAATTCAAGAAACACCAAAAAGACGAAAAACAATTGATGGCTGAGTTGTCCTCACTTCTCATTAATACAGGAAATAACTGCAGAAAGAAGACGAAGAAAGGGTTCCTCACTGTTATGGCATTAGATCTCGAGGATGACTCAACCAAAGAATACGAAACGGCTCTATCTATTGGCCACCGATTCTTCGATAATATTTGGACGATTGAAAAGATAACCGATTCTTCAGATCAAAATAAATACCAAATGTTCTGCGAATCAAATGAATGGAAATTAAAAGTGGATTTCATTTTAAAAGACAATCATTTCGTTATGAATAACATCTCAAAGAAGACCTGAAAACCGTTTTAAACATATTTTTGTCTTTATTTTTATTAATTTATATTAATTTCAAAATATTTCATAATTTCTGTTATTTTTTGTATTTTTATTCAAAAAATTCATTAAAAAAAGTATTTCAAAGAATTTATTAATTTTAATGAAAATGTCTTTTATTTACAAATAATTTGCGTTAACTTATGATGTCTTATGTCTTAAGAGAAAGAAAAACTCAATTTTCCATTACTTTCCGAATTTGCGGACAATTTAGACATAAGAACCGAATCGAGATCATCGCCAATCTTTCGGGCCTTCTATTGAATAGAAGATTAAATTAAAAGAATAGTCGAGAAAGTGGTCATAACTCACATCCAAAGTATCTTTGATGGGCTCCGGATGTAAACTTCCGGACTTTATTTTCTTAACATAAACCACACCTTCAGAGTTGACGGCCAAAGCAATACTGGCGACACTGGCCTCGTCTTCCTCTGGAGTGACGTCTACTACATATCTTTTGCTGATTCGGGTCAGAGTCACGAAAAGAGGGACATGACTTACATCCAATTTTGATGACTCAAACTCATCGTCAGAAACAACAAAATCATTAGAATCGGCCAAAACTGAACTCACTTTTGGTATTCTTAAGACAAAAACAAGTTTAAGAAAAACAAAACGATTTGAGAATATTTTTAATACTTTGTGTCAAAGAGGGCCGCTTTGACGGCAATGGCCGCACAATCTATCAAAGATGGAAGTGATCCGCACTCCAGTACCACAATATCAACGTTTATGACCCAAAAATATTTATTCGGAATCACTACCAATGATTTGAGATCAAGACATTGAGGAATAGATTCTGAGAAGACAGTAACTAAAAGAGAACTGATGTCTTCGCCCTGTTTTCCTTCAAACATTGGGGAAGCATTTGCGGTCATATCGGCTGAAAAATCAATTCTTCCGCTCTGATCCCAATCTTCAAATTGTAATACTTCTTCGATTTCGAGTTTAATTCCGACTAAAACGTCATTACGACCTGACCTGACGTGAGCCGAACCGTCGCAGTTATGGGTTACGTCTCTCTCAACCGAAATCATTTGGTAGTCATCACATGACCGGCCATCCGATCGCAAGTTTAGATCAACTCCTCCACAGATATACTTTCGCTCGCCTTCACTGATAACCGTTAATAAAGACATCCCTTAAAAGTATTTAAGGATTTTTAACAAAAAAAAGTCGATTCACTTATTATTTAGATTTCAATATAATCTTTAGTTTTGTTTACAAATAGATTCTTAACAAATGATGAAAATATGATAATAAAAGTTCATTAATAATCAATTCTTAATCACAATTATTGACAAAAATATGAACTTTGAGTTCAATCAAAACAATGCGAACTCATGTCTGTGAAAACCACGTGTTTTTGTTTACAAAATAATTCAAAACATTGAATTGAATGACTAGGATTTGGTAATGATTTTGATCAGTTTAATCAACAAATATTCATCACTTTAGTGATTCAATAATTGATTAAATGTTTGTTTTGCATTAAAAGACTCAAAATTAAAGAAAATAAAATGATTTTAATGTTAAGAAGAAGTAAAAGACATTTTATATCTTTAAAATGTTGTCGCTATGAGTCTGTCTTCAGCAAAGAGAGTCAAAAGATTCCTATTACCGCACAATTAGATAATTCATATTTACCATCGATTTTAAAACAAATAGAAAATGAATGGAAACCATTAGTCGACAATCACTGGAAAGGGGTTTTAGCCAAGAGTTCAAAAGAGAAGACTTCGCGTTATATTTTAGCGATGTTTCCCTATTCTAGCGGTTCCTTACATTTAGGTCTGAATCTTGATTTTAGTGTCAAATTATTTACGGAATTTGGTTTAAAATTCAGGTCACGTTCGGATCTATGCCACTTCCGATATCATGTTTAGGGTGAGCTCTCTTCGAGGCTTTCCTTCCATACATCCGATGGGATTCGACTCTTTTGGATTACCGGCAGAAAACGCCGCAAAATTACATTCAATTGAACCAAACATTTGGACAAAAGATAACATCAAAGAAATGCGCCGACAATTAGATGAAATCGGATTTCAGTTCAATTGGAGAGAGAGTACAAGTGATCCATCTTTTTATAAATGGACGCAATGGCTGTTCCTTCAATTATATAAATCAGGTCTGGCTTACAAAGGGATGGGTTTTGTCAATTGGGATCCAATCGACAAAACTGTTTTGGCTGACGAACAGGTGGACAGTGAGGGCAAAAGTTGGAGAAGTGGTGCTAAAGTTGAGAAGCGGTGTCACAAACAATGGTTTATTAGAACCAATTCTTTGGCAAATGATTTGTATAATGGAATTGATATCGAAAATAGTGGTCATTGGAGTCAAATATTCTCAATGCAGAGGAATTGGTTGAAGAAACCAAATGGTTATCTATTTTATCTGAATTTATCAAAAAGTTGTGAAACATTTCAGGTCTTCACTAAATATCCGGAAATTTTTCTCAATGAAAAAGCTTTTATCGGTATTTCATCAAAACATTGGTTAGCATTGAGTGAAGATATCTCTGAAAGAGTTATTAATCCCTTCACTAAGAAATTAATGGATATAAGAGTTGTTGAAAACGATTCCATTCCTCAATCGACTCAATCAACGGTAATGGTGTTGAGGGAGAGCTATGAAGACATTAATTTGAGACAAACTGTTCTCAAAGAAAGTAATCGATTAAATATCGGCGGATATTTCACTTCATCCACATATAGGGATTGGCTTATCTCCAGACAGAGGTATTGGGGAACACCCATTCCAATAGTTTACTGTAAATCGTGTGGTATTCAAGCAGTTCCTGAAGACAAATTGCCGGTCCTTTTGCCTCATTTAAAAAGTTTTGAAGTACCCGTCAGTGACTCAAATGAAATCTCGAATCCAATAAAAAATTGTGCCCCAAATGAATGGCTGTACACCGAATGTCCTAAATGTGGATCCAATTCTGCGATCAGAGAAACTGAGACTTGTGATACTTTTTTTGACAGTTCCTGGTATTTCCTCAGATATGCGTCCGAACCCTTAGTCAATAAGCCTTTCGATTCAGAAGCAGTTGTTCCCACTTTTACTTATGTTGGGGGCAAAGAACACGCGGCTCTTCACTTACTTTACGCCCGTTTTATCACACATTTTCTGTATGGAAAAGGCTTTTGTCACTTTAGGGAACCGTTTCAGAGACTCTTAATGCAGTCAATAGTAAAGGGAAAGAGTTATAAAGTGGACGGAAAATACATTACTGAAGAGGAAGCAAAACACCATAAAAATGTTGTCATAGAATACGAAAAAATGTCAAAATCTAAAGGAAATGGAGTTAATCCCCAACAACTAATCGATAAATATGGAGCCGATGCTACGCGTTGGACATTAATAGCTGACGGAACCACTGATAAAGAAAGGCTTTGGGATACAGAACAGAAAGAATTTGGTCCGACTCTTAGATTTCTTCACAGAGTTCTTATGACTGTTGAAGAGTTTAGAGACACTAAAAGCGGTGGAACTCATATAAAAGGTCATCCAATTCAAGAAGTGAACGAACAAACCCTCGAAAAAGGAAAACAGGATTTATTGAAAGCTAGAAATGAATGCATAAATAGTATGGTTTATAGCGTCGAATACACCTATAATTTGAAGACATCAACTATGGCTGTCTTCCAATTGATTAAATCAATGCGGAAGTACTTCCGGACGACAGTTATTAAAACCGATGAATACGAGAAATGTTTGGCCGCTCTTCTGATTGTGATCTCACCTTTTGTTCCACACTTTTCAGCCGAATGTTGGAGTGGTTTCACATCACACGCAAACTCTTCTCAAGAATATGATATAACTAAAAGTGTTTTCGAACAAAAGTGGCCGCAAATCGATGACCAGTCCTTTGAACACAGAATTCTGTTCACTTATACCGACAAAAAAGGTAAACATGTAGTCAGTCATGAAACGAAAGCCACCAGAAGTTCACTCAAAAACTGGACGGAAAGTGATATTCGGGAAGCGCTTGATATTAAAGAGGAAGACATCGAAAAGATAGAGATAATTAGAGACGTTGTCGTTATTATTAGACTTAAATATTGTCCACAAAATCAAGAAAAAGAAGTTTCAATAAATTGAATGATTTTTGTATTTAAATAAAAAGTGATTTAATTATTAATTATTAATAAAAACTATAATTGATTTGAGTTTTTATAATTGAAAGTCATTTGATTCAGACTTGAATTCTTCGCTTTTGTGTAGAAATGTATAAAACTGTTGAATAAAATCAATAATTAATTTCAATCAAAAAATTGTCGCAAAAAAATACCATTATTTCCTCTGATGAAAGCGTCACCATATTTATTCTTCAGCTGTCCGTTGACGTACTCTTCGGTTTGTTCCAAAGCGATGTTCATATATCCGTCGAGACAGGCCAACACTCCTGAAGACATCAATTGTTAAATGATTTTTTAAAAGAAAAGCAAAATCAATGGAAACCTCTGTAATCGACCCCAGAATTTAATTTGACGACAACCGGACGTCCGATTATTTGCTTCAGAAACTCACTGGGAGTTTGTCGACGACTCGTCATCTCTTGATTGTTAATCCGATTAAATGTCAAACGATTTACAAATTGTTTTGATTTGAAATATTTATTTGAAAAACATGTGATATTCAAATCATTCACAATAAAAGTCGTTCACATTTAAAGCCAAAAATGTATGAATAAATGGAATAAGAGTTTTGCACAAATTGTACTCAATTGCAATGAAACCAAGGGTTGAGTCGACTCAAGTGCTGACAAACTTCACGATTAATCTAAAGAATGATTCAAAATCCAGTATAAGTGAAGCGAAACCCCCTTATTGTGAGCCCTGACTCAGTCCTGAGTCATTCACTTTTAACATATTTTTGAATGAATTTTAAAAACAAAACAAAAGACATGTGTTTATTATCAAAGAGTCATTATCACTATCAATGAGTTGACAATTAATTTGATTGATTTTTGTTAAATATTTTCCGATTATTTATAAAATGTATTACTCTTTGGCGGACACGAAGAGCTTTAAGACAAGTGATGACCGATATGTCACTCATTTGGCACTAAATGGTGACAAAAGTCAATTAGCGGTTAATTTGTCGAATGAAATGATAGAGATTTTAGACCCAAAAACACTGAAAACGTTATCACAGATCAAAACATTGGATGATTTGAATGCAGTCATCAAATATTCGAAGCAAAACAATAACCACTTATTTGTCTGTACTTCAGATTCTGTGAAAATATTTGATTTGAGACATAATTCTCATAAAACAGTCAAAGAATTCAGAATTTTAATTGAAAACGGATTCAATTTGAATGAATTGAATTTCAATCACTTCTTGTGTTTTGACACAAATTGTGACAACACTTTTCTCTGCGCCGGAACTGAAGTCTCGGAAAAAGACAAAAACAGTTATCTTTACTTTTGGGACATAAGAAAACCGGCCCTCGTTTTGGGCACTTATTTTGAATCGCATACCAATGATATCACAGACATATGTTTTGATCCCAACCGGAGAAACGTCTTCGCGACCGGAAGTTGCGATGAATTGATTAATGTCTTTGATTTGAATGAAACGGATGAAGACGAAGCAATTATGGCGACACTTAATATAGAGTCAGCCATAGATCGCATTCATTGGACATCAAGTCTTGAAAATGGATTGATTTGTATTACTCGAGAAGAAAGTATTCAATTATGGGATTACGAAGAAGTGTCGCCTATAGTCAGTCTGAGCGGACTTTCTTCGAGTTTTGGCTTTGATTATGTCATCGATTTCTTACCTGATTTGGGACTCGCCTTCGTTGCGGACAAAAACAATTCGATAAAGACTTTCGATATAAACGATAACAAGGATTCAAAAGACATTTCTTACAACTGTTTGTCTGACGGACACAAAAAAATGGTCAGAACTGTTGCCGCAGATAATGAAAACAATATAATATATTCTGGGGGTGAAGACGGTCTGATCTCTGTTTGGAATAGATTTGAATCATCAAATTCTTTGATTCAAAGAACTCAAACAAAAGGAAAGACAAAAATGAAGCCAAAACAGAAGAATCGGTTGAATCCCTATTAAAGTCATATATTTTATGAATTGTTTTTATATTTTTAATATAATATAATATAATATAATATAAACCGAATTCTTGTGATTAAAAAAAAATATTTTTATTGATTCCAAATATATATATATATATAAATATATATCGAATTGTGTCTCAAATTTGTATTTAAATTCTTTTCAAATAAATATAATTTTTGGAAAGAAATGCAAAGAATTAACTAAAAAACTTATATTAATATTAATCCGAGAATATTCTTATTCAAGAATTGAGTGAAAGTTCAGTTTATTTTCGTTATTTATTGACTCAAAAAATCAAAACAAAAACACATGTTTTGAATGAGATTTGAGTTGACTTTTGTTTTGTAATAAATTTTTAAATTTTGATTTTAATTTGTTTCTGAAATTAAAGCCATTCTTTCGACAAATTTATAGTTTAGGGAATAAAATGAGTTATAATTTCGGGCAAAAGTATAATCCAATGAGTGGTAACATTGAATGGCAAATGCAAACCGAAGATTCTGACCAATTGTTATCTGTGGCCAGAAGTGCGTTCGCAGATATGGTCAACGATTCCAATAGAAACAAACTCTACTATAAAGCCATTCAGAAGACTCTCAATAAACTTAAGACAAAGAACAATGACATTCTTGGTTTGGATATCGGAACCGGTAGTGGTTTGCTGTCAATGATGGCCATTAAATCTGGTGCTCATAGAGTTGTAGGTAATGACAATCAATGCAATCATTTGATAATCTTTTAGTAAATTATTTAAATTTATGTCCAAAGCCTGCGATTGTTTCCAACCGATCGCCAAATGTGCTCAAAATATTGTCCATAAAAACGGATTTTCCGATAGAATTAAAGTAATCAAAAAGAGATCAAATGAACTGACAGTTGGTCCACAAGATTGTGATTTAGACCGAAGAGCAGATCTATTGGTAGCAGAACTCTTCGATACGGAACTGATAGGTGAGGGCGCTATCAGTACATACAGACACGCCGTTCAACATTTGTTAACTCCGGAAGCAATTCTTGTTCCTTCGAGAGCTCGCATTTACTGTCAATTGGCTCAATCGGAATCACTCTTTAATTACCATCAGTTCAGAGAAAATTTCAAAATAGAGAATAACTTTAATATAAAAACTCCTGAGAATGTAATGTCTTGTAACGGATCCAATGTCTTACACGACATTCAAATCAATGAATTAAAACCAAACGAAGACTTTGTTTTAGTGTCAGAACCAGAGGTTGTGTTTGATTTTGAGTTCAATAATTTGTCGACTCTTTCGGAAAGGGATACAAAAGTAATTGAATTCAAAGCTATTCGTGACATAAACGGACCGCTCGTACTCTTCATGTGGTGGGCCTTAGATATGGACACTGAGGGAGAAATAGTGTTAAGTTGTGCCCCGTTTTGGACTTATAAACAGAACTCAATCACATCTAAATCAGTTGAATGGAGAGACCATTGGATGCAATCCATTTACTACTTTCCTGCGAATGACAAACATTTTCAACGAAAGGCTAATGATTTGGTGAAAGTTGTGTCAAATAGAGACGAATATAGCCTTTGGTTCCATTCTTTTGATGACAATAATCCCCGAAACTCGCAGTCAGTTCTGTGCGAATGTGGTCTTCATTTGTTTTTGAGTCGAACCCGAATTCAAATGATTAATGATATCTCTCGGCTTAAAGTCTACAATAAAGCCATTGAAGACATTCTCAAAACATCAGACACTGAATCAATTGACGCCATATTTTTAGGAGATTCCAGTCTTTTGCCGATAATTACCGCAAAAAATGATAAAATAAGAAAAGTATTGTGTTTAGTGCGGAACAGACAGTCCGAAGACTTTATCACAAGTTATGCAAAATCTAATGAAATGGAAAATAAGGTTCAAATTGTCAGAGATTTCGATCAAATAGAAGACAAAAGTATTGGTTTTGTTTTAAGTGAACCATATTTCAACACAAGTGATGTTCCCTGGAATCACTTGCACTTCTGGTATCTTCTCAATAATATTCCTCCGAATATCCTCTCAGAAGATATTATGTTATTACCGGACAAAGCAGTGATTAAAGCGATTCCAATAGAATTCGAAAATTTATGGAAAATTAGAGCAGAAGTTGGTTCAGATGTTGAAGGCTTTGATCTTTCAATTTATGATAAACTCATTCAAAAAGCAATATCTCTGAGCGATGACTCCATTGAATCGCAGCCTCTTTGGGAATATCCCGGAAAAGCGATGGCCGACAGACCCTTCGAATTGTTTTCATTTGATTTGAGAAAACGGATCAAAACTTTAAACGTCTTAAAATGTTTCGTTAAATTCGATATAACCTCTCATTTGCCAAAACTTAACACAAAATACATTTCAATCGCATTTTGGGTCGAATTTTATTCGTCTAATAATCTGATGGAGAATTCGGGTCCAATTGAACCAATAGTTAGCGGAAATTATATCAAATGGAACCGACACTATCGACAGGGGGTTTGTTTTCTACCAAATATTGATGTATTAAACAAAGAAAAACTCTTGACTTTTACCACGAGTTTTGACTTTAGTGAAGGAGAACTCGAATTTAATTTTCAAATCTAATTCTTTTATCGAAATTATTATCAAATTTCAGTTATTTTTAAACTTTTATCAAATAAATGAAAATTCAAAATCAATGCCATTCCTCTCATTCCTGCCTCAACCTCAAGGCGTGCGCACGAAAAGCATTTGACATATGATTCTGAGAACAAACAAATCCAAAGTTTTTCCAAACATTTGGTTTTGAATCAAAACTTTTGAACTCAAAAATAGTGATAAAACAATCTGTGATTTACTGCGAGTGACGAACAGACACCTACTGTCAGTTCAGTTGATTTACTATCATTTAAGTTATGAATAATTAGACTTTAATTTGGAATTGACTTCAAATTTGAAGGGATGAGCGCAAAACAGATCGTTTTAGTAACCGGTGGTACCGGACTCGTCGGCAAAGCTATTGAATCAGTGGTTAAGTCAGACAAAGAAGTGTCTGAAACATACGATTTCGTGTTCGTCAATTCAAAAGAGGCCGATCTCTCAGATTTATCTCAAACCAGAGTTTTGTTTGAAAGACATCGACCACATTATGTAATACATTTGGCAGCACTCGTCGGCGGACTCTTCAGGAATTTGAACAATAATTTGGACTTTTTAAGAGTGAATTTAGCCATAAATGACAACGTATTGCGAATGTGTCACGAATTTCAGGTCAAGAAATGCATATCATGTCTGTCCACCTGTATATTCCCCGACAAAACCAGTTATCCAATCGACGAATCAATGATACATTTGGGTCCTCCACACGACTCTAACTTTGGTTATTCTTACGCTAAAAGAATGATTGATATTCTGAACAAAGGATACGCCGACTATTATAAGAGACACAAAGACCAGAACCGACTGAATAACACTCTCTTCACATCAATTATTCCGACGAATGTGTTCGGACCTCACGATAACTTCAATTTGGAGGACTCGCACGTCATTCCCGGTCTTATTCATAAGGCTTATACCGCAGCCAAAGACGCAAAAGAGAGAGGTATTCATATATTAAACAATTTTCTCTCAATTTATAGTTTTAATAGAATTTATTGAAATTTTGTTGGTTTAGGTCTTAAGAGTGGAAAACTAGTTGTATTCGGTTCGGGACAACCGATGCGTCAGTTTATATATTCAATAGATTTGGCAAAACTGATAATATGGGTCCTCCAATCATACAACGAAATCTCACCAATTATTCTGAGTGTTGGCGAAGAAGAAGAGATAAGTATTGGAAAAGCGGCGCAACTGATCGCAAAAGCCTTCAGCGATGACATCAAACTGGAGCTCGAGTTTGAGACCAGTTATAGTGACGGACAGTTCAAAAAGACGGCAAACAATGGAAAACTTCGCAAATATTTACCGAAATTCGAATTCACTCCAATAGAAGTCGGCCTCAAAGAGACAGTGGAGTGGTTCCGATACAACTATTCCTCCGCAAGAAAATAGAAATCCATTCGAAAATGTATTGAATTTGTTATCAATTGTTTAGAGCTTTGAATCAATTCATACATTAGTTGTGAACTGAACTGAATTTTATACAAATAAATGACAAATATTTGAAGAATTGCTTAAAATTATTGAAATGATTACAAAGGATAAGAAAATGGCTGAAAATGAAGAATAAATTGTTTAAAATAATCAATGAATCGAATCCCACCTCAAAAAAGAAATCCATTCAAACATTACGAACAAAACTGAGGAAAATATATGCGAATCGTCTGATAGTATGAAACTCTCCTAAAAGTAAGGAATCGTTAATTAAATTAAAGACAAAACGAAATGACATTCGGTTTAATCCATATTATAATTAACATAAGATTTGGTCAAACGTTCAGTACTTACACATTGTTTTGAGTTTTGTTTTGTTTAATAGATTTACAAAAAAAAATGTCAAAATTGTCAGTCATTTGACTCATTTCGCTACCGATTGAGTGAATGAATGAATCGATTCGTAAATAATTATAAAAATCAATACTTATTACAGATATTAACGAATACTTGAAATTAATTTAAGACTAAAAATGATTTTCAATTAAATTACATTAAAATTACTTATCTTTGAGTTTATTTATCGGTCAGGAAGTGGTCAACAAATTAACGATTTCATGATTGGAGTCATTGACAGAAATGACTTACCGTTTGTTTACTTACATTTCACTATCAATTGATTGGTATTTAAGTGAATCTCGAACTCAATTAAACAGTAATTCATATATTAATTGATTAACAAAAAAAAAGTAAACGAAATAAATGTTAAACTAATGTTAAAACTGAAGATTAGATCAATTGGTGACAAATACCTGACTCTTCTGACACAAACTCTTAGAAAACTGACGATTGCTTTGATCTCAGAAACGATCGAAAGTCAAATATTATCTTAACTTTTGTTTCAAATGAATTATGAATTAAAGACATAATAATTGAATAATTGTTTTACTAAAGACTTATCTCAAGACTTATCTCAAAACGCCGGTCGAAAAGTCGATTGGAATGAAGGATGAGCTGAGAGAGGGTTCAATCCTTGCGGTGGAGGTATTCCTAGATTGTGGGGCATTGGAGGTTGTGGTGGACCCGTTGGGGTCTGATAGACGGCTGCAGACGGATTCATACCATTCATTGGTTGAGGTGTTTGTTGAGGAATAACTAATTTGTATTTCATATGTCTGGCCCTCAGCTCTTCCAACGAAATATCTTCCTCTGGATGTACTATTTTAGAGGTGGCGCCGGCCGTTGCTATCATAGCCGAAGAGGCGGGTTTTGAGATAATGGCCGACGCACTGACCGTTGCATTACTTGAGTTCGTATTTGATGTCATAAAAGCATTATTTGGTCCCGAATTGTGAGCAAAACCTAATGGTCTAAAGTCTGTGCCGACAACTGAGCTCTGAGTTGTCGTCGCGGAACTAACAGATGGGAACAGAGGTTTGTTAGGGAGTCCGACATTCATTCCACGGGCGGCGCCTATTATGGTGTGCGGAGGCATCAACGACGGCGGCGGAGGTATTTGCGCACCAAATGGTGGCATTTGGTGATGACTCGGAGGCTGTGCCGACATATTGGCGGCAAAGTTAGCGAAGTGTTGAGAGTTTTGCGGTAAACCAAAAGGCATTGACGGCATTGGCATAACTCCGGGCATCGGAGCGCTGACAACCCCTGGAATCGGAATCATAGGAGCGGTAGAACCGGACACCGTTGGCATTGGCTTTGTTTCTGAGACGGGTTTGAATTCTGCGCCCTTAGTCTTGTCGTGATCTTTGATATCTCCCTCAGGAATGCCTTCCATTCCGTATATTTCAATGTCTACATTGTTTCTGTTGGGCAGAGCGTTCGGGATCTTATCGATGGTCTCCTTATGGACTTGCATGCAATGGATGGCCAAACCCGGACCGGTGTACAGCTTCTTGTGGCAAATGTGACACTTGAAGTGTTTGGCCTTTTGGTGTTGGATTAATATCTTCTCGTCATCGAACTCACGGTTGCAATACCTGTCCATTTCGTAAAAACATCATTAAAAACAATATCTAAAACGTTTGCGAAGACATACCAACACCACGGCTTTGACGGCTTTCTCTTCTTACGTCCCATTAGTTCTCAATTAATTGATTTTTGATTTAATTAGACTTAAATTCAATTAAAAACAAATGATTTAAATAACTGCCGGATATTTGTTTACAAAAAATGGCGATTATTTGTGGCTTTTCTTGAATTTGACACAAATTACGTCTTTTTCTAAAAACTTTGTGTCAAAACTTTTTACAATCGTTTGGACTCTCGAAGAATACAATTATTTATGATCTCTTTCTTCTTCTTCGAGTTCTGTTTTCCCAAATAACAAACTTATCGGTAAAATAGTGGTCAGTCTTCACTTTTTTAGCATTCAATTGATTAGTTTATTAACCTTTAAATTACTTTATAACAGCTTTGAGACATCTTTTTGATGGATTATTTTATTTGTCAGTTTGAAGAACTTTTTATTAGTGATATGTCCTCGACTGTCGAGTAGTACTCAATTCCAAGTAATTTATCATAAATAATATGAATATAAAAATAGAGGAAACCGTCGAATGTATTAACAATTTTACTAAACGTATAAAAATTCTTATTTAATGAGTCATTAAAAATGAGTTACGCCTCAGATATTAGATTTAATTTCTTAGGAAATCAGTTGATTGTTCATCACTACTACACCACTAAAATAGATTCAACCGAAAACTTGCAAATCAGACAACTTTTAACAATTTTAGTGAATGGTGTTTATGTTGTTCTTATTTTTAATCTGATTCAAAATAATGACCTAGACACAATTAAGACACAATTAAGACACAAATAGTGACATACATGTGTAATAACAGGCGTCGATTGGAGAACTCTCTTATGTATGTTCCCCTTGAATTTCAGTCGAAATAAAAGAGTTCTTCTGTTTTCCCGGATCTGTAGCG
>JAQIXD010001486.1:0-14737 GCA_034699985.1 Minunthozetes semirufus
TTACTCACTATTTCCGTCCTGTCCTTTTCTGTCCCCTTTTCCGATCTTCTGACAACTCTCGTTATTAATTATTTATTTATTATCACTTTTTAGTTATTATTTCAGAGTTTATTATTTATTTGTTGAATTTTTATAGTTTATTATTTGTTGTTCAAATGTTATGTTTAAATAGTCTATTTTTGTTATGTTTTCATATTTTATTAATTTATTTCTCAATCTTATCTAGTCTTTAAAAATTAGTCAGCACTTTCAAGTAGAGGTACTCTACTTGAAAGTGCCTTATCTGTTATAATATCCACGTCAATAGTGTGTCTCTAGTCTGAGTGTTTCTGGTCATGGGGGGGGATTCTAAGGGTAAGTACAGATTTATTTATTCATTTATTCTATTTATTATAATATTTTATTATTATGAATTGAAAAAACAAAAAATATTTCGAAATTTTTCCTCTTACTATATATGCCAATAATGTTCCAGCAAAAATAATTGAAATGTTGCAAAATAAATTTTTTTAAATATTTAATTCTGTATTTTCAATCAATTCAAAGAATTAATAGTAAAAATAATAAATATTCGAAATTTTTAATCACGTTTCCAAATTCTAATAGCTGTGTTCTTGGGTCTCAATTCACCAGGTGTCTTATATAACTCAATGTCATCGAATACTTGTTCAGGTGCAATCTTTTCCCACTGACCACCATTCTTGCTTAAGGTATAACTACTATGATATCTTGTAAATATCGGACCCCATGTACTATATCTAACACTTTGGACTTTGAGGTCCGAGATATAAGATTGAAAAGCTTGCTGAATATAACCAAAGCCCTCTGCGCCGCTTCCCGCTGCTCTGAAAAATAAACCAGAATATTGTTGGGTAACTTCAGTCCAATCTGTGTCTGGCCATAATTCTCTGGGGGATGGCGACCAAGGATATTGTGTATAGATAAATCCAATAGGAAGAGTTCAATTTGGGTAAATTTCATCTATCCTGGAATTATGAATATCAAGTTGACTTTGTTGTTTTTCAATTACAAGAGATAAATTTCTCAAATCTTGGATTATCACGGTTTTCGATGATTGTTTTTTCTGACAGCCAATCAGATATTCAAGATTAAGACAAGATTCATCAACCCATCTACCCAAAGATGCAGATGTCAGGGATAAATGAACACATTTTTCTTTTCGGTCAGCATTTTCATCCCAATTCTGATAATCAAGGTTATTTCCATCCATCCAACTATATATATTTTTATCATATTCCAATCCAATCCAAACATTATCGGAAATATTGTTGAATTTCTTGAAATAATATGAGATGAATATCTGTTCCTCAGAATTAAGGACTTTTATTAGGGTTGAAATGTTGTCTAATTTTTTGCATTCATTCTTTGCTTCTTCTTGTGTAACTTTCTTTTCAATTGCTTTGAAACATTTTGTTTCAGAATAAGGAACCCATCCTTCTCCACAATTATTTGAAGTTTGTTCTTGATTGATTTGATTTTAGATATAATGTGAAATTATATTAATTTTAAGCTCAGGTCATTATGATATTACCTTTGACTTGAATAAATTCATCACTCATTAATGTCATTCCGCTATTGAAATCATTTTCTAACTTTTCCAACCTTTTTTGATTACTGATTTCAGATTTTTTTCCTGTCAATATATGAATTTTTTTTTGAAATTTAATGAAAAATTCACTTAACCATTCATGAACTCCGATCTCAGTCCATCCAATTCTTTTCTCAAATCATCAATTTCACTTCCATAAGCAACTGAATATTTAATTCATTTTGATTAATAAATTATCATTAGCATTTAACTTACCATTCAAAATTACAATTGATAAAAGTGTTAATTTAAGTATTGATATCATTTTTGTTATAATAGCTTATGTATGAATATTGAATATTATTTCTTCCTTAAATACTTTTTTCAAATCATTTTATCTAATCAAAAAACATTTTTCCATTTTTATTTTTATCTGAGTAAACATATTTTTTTACTTTTAAATTTAACTATGCAATAAATATTCTATTTATAATGTTTTATACGATTATTTAGATGAATTTGTCATTTTATTGAGCAATTTACATTATCATTGTTCATATTTATTTAATATGTATAATTAAATCATTAATATTACTTCTGTATTAAGTGATTATTTTTTGAGTTTATAAAATTTTATTCCGAAGAAAATTATTTAAAAAATGTTTTCAGTTAATATTTTAACATGTAACATATATTATTTGAAGGATAATAAAATTGAAAAGATAATTGTTCATAGTTTTGTATTATTTTATGTGATTACTATAATTAAATTCATAAAAAACAACTTAATTATTTTGTTTTTCAAAATTTATTGTAATAATAAAGATTACATCTTATACTATTTGATATCAAGTTTAAAAATTTTAACGCAAGTTTCTCAACCAGATATTTTAATTTAAAATTAAGTGGCTTAAAATAAACGCTTTAGATCAATAATAAATATTCCTACGTCTCGAATTAATTGTTTGATTAAACATATCAATATTATTATTATAAATATTATGATGATTAATCTTTGTAAATTTCTGAAAAATCATTCTGAAATAATTTATGGTAAAATATTAGATAAATAGATCAAAAATATCATCAAAAATAGGCCGGATAGACAGCCCTAACCACATACCTGACAGTCCCCCAAAATTACTGAAAAATGATATGAATGTTGTTTGCTGTAAATGTTTGATAACCACATCGGGTAATGAATTGTGTTCAATATCTACACGAAATTTTAAGTAATCTGGTGTTTCTTTGACCTTTACTGCATAATAAGTAAAATTACAGTCATTTTTGCAATGATTTTGACATGATATTGAAGAGGGGTTCAAATTTATCAAGATACAATCTTTAATTTCGTTATTCATCTCCCAAATACTACTTTAAATCTGATTTTGGTTTTGTTTTATTAACTCATATCTCATTAAATATCCAAAATGAATATAATCAGGACCAAGTTTGCAAGATTCAAAAAATTTATCTCGGGTACATGAAATCTTTTGAATTTCTCAAAAAAATCGATTTTTATAATTGAAATGTCACTTGTTTTTTAGATAACAATTAGAGTAATCATCCAATTGAATTCAATAAATTTCATACTACAACTAAAAATGTCATTCAAAATTATCAATAAATTATCTACATATTATTATGTAATCAATGGGGCGTTACTTGAACAATAGTCAAAAACAATTAAAAAACAAGCTAGAAATTTCATTTCAAATAATTCCAATCGAGTTTTGAGTGAATATTGTGGTGAATTAGGTTCCTGTGTTGTAAAATTTTCAAACATTTTCAAAAATTTGAAAAATTAAAAATAATTTCAACAATGAATTCAATTTTTCTTTATTATTAAGCCCGTTGATAATAAACAAAAAAGTTCTTCATTAGCAGTAGCGCGGGGGGAGGAGGGGCGTACATTTCCATTTCTATAAATCCCAATCTCCTCATCGTTTCGATTGGAATTCAAAATTATATTAAAAAAAATTTTTCAAAGAAAAATTATTTAAGCATCAATCAATTAAATTGAATACAATACACCTTTCAATAAAAATGTTGAAGCAAATCAATTTAATGATTTTTATATTGTTAGGTAATCAAGGTAATTATTTACTCATTTTCAAGCATGTTTTATCTCTCAAGGTGTGAGAAGTGACCAATTCACAGATTTGAATGATAAACTAACCAAGCTGGAAACAGAATATGGCCAAATGAAAGCGCAACTCTATCAAGAGCAAGTTAAGGTTGATCAAATGAAATTGAAATTCAATAAACTACAAGTGAATTTCGATAATCTCAAAGGTAATGTTTTCTTATGATAATGTTAAATAAATTTATGATTTAACCCAGATGACTTGAAAAATGAGTCAATATCAACCTGTGACAACAATTGGATTTCATATTCTGATACCAAATGTTTCAAAGTAATCCAGAAAAAAGGAACGGAATTGGAAGCGAAGGCTAACTGTAGTCATATAGATAGCAGTTCGACATTAATTACAATTCAATCGAAACCAGAAAATGATTTCATTTCTAATCATTTAAAGGATTATAACAATATTTCGGATAATCTTTGGATTGGATTAGAATTTATCAATGAATCCGTCAAATGGATGGATGGGAATGAACTCAAGTATGAAAATTGGGGCGAAAATGCTGTGAGAGACGGAACGAGCAAATGCGTGCAAATGTCACTCACTAAGTCTGAGCTTGGTAAATGGACTGATGAATTGTGCACAAAGAAGTACCTAATTGTTTGTCAGAAGAAACAGTCAACCAAAACAGTTTTGAGTGAGGAAGTAAAGAATATAACCAAGATAATTGAGAAACAACAAAATCAGATAAATAGTCAAAAAATAACATTTGAAAATCAGATAAGTTCCAGTCAAAAGAAAAACAATGATTTTAGCCAAGATATACGAAAACAAATTAATACCCAAAAAGATTTAATTGAAAAACAAAAGCAAAATTTTTGTCTTCAAATGAATTCATTGATTCCTTTGGGTTTTCTTTACACACAATTTCCGAATCAGTCATCGCCTCAACAGTTGTGGCCAAACATGAAGTGGACTGAAGTCACACAACAATATTCCGGTCTATTCTTTAGAGCAGAAGGGAGTGGTTCTCAAGCCTTTGGTCAAATTCAGCAAGCTAATTATTCAAGAATTTCTAATATTCATACTGTTAGTAAATCAATTAATGCTTGGCATCTAGAATGGCAAGGCACCCAAGACAAGATTTTCGAGATGCCTGAAGGAAAATGGAGTGGAAACATAGTTCCTACTGAAGAAATAAGCACTGAGTTATATATTTATACGGCTGAGGGTGAAAACAGACCAAGAAATACAGCCATTAAACTATGGAAAAGAACTTAACAGTACTAGCAACTGAATTATTCTGAATTTCTTCATATTTAAATCAATCAAGAATAATCGTATTATTTATTTAAAAATAAATTCAAATTGCATAATTAACAAATTATAGATTACTTCTAAAATTTTATTCCAATCATATTTTCATTAAAATTAATTGTTAAAGTAAAAATGTAAATTATTTAATTTGTATTGCTAGAACTTATAATTATTTTTGGTATGATTAATATTAAAATGATTTACGTATGATATTCAAAAGAATTTTGATTCATTTTAGTTATTCATGTTTCTTAATGATTTGTTTAAATAATTTTATTGAGAGTCATTATCATAAACAAGATACTCGAAAGTAGTGCATGTTCTGTGATACCCAAAGAAGCTGCCTTCAGCAGTACCATTGTTAATTTTGACCGGAATCATAGCTTTGGGAATTTTAGGATGAACAACCAGCATTCTTCCACAATAATACACCATGTCAAATTCCTTTGAGCAGATTATTGCAAATGGTGGGATTATTTCAGGTGGTGATTTTGTCCATTTATAAAGCACATTATGTGGGTTGGTCAAAATTTCATAGTGGCCAGTCATGATAACATTAGAATTTTGCATAACAGTAGGGTTGACTGTTGAATTTGCGCTTGATTCTTTTCCATTCATTTCATAAGCAAAGTAAACTACATTTGATTGATACCAAGACTAAATAATGAAATTATTTTTAATTAGCAAGGTTAACATTCAAAGTCAATTGATTACTTGTGCAGAGATTGAGAATTTCTCGTTGAAAAATAATCTTGCTATGTACACGTTGATGTTGAAATAATCAGAACCAATACTGTTGTTTGTCCATGTCCCACTTATCATTTCTTCAAGGACAAAATCATCAGCATTCCTGATTATTTTCCAGACAAACTTGTTCATTTTAGTAACAGAAATATTGTCCTTGATCAATTCCTCGTTCCTGTAGAGACTTATTTTAGCCGGTATTGAATGATTCAATTTAGCCTGCATGAATTCATAATTGATCGCGGTGAAAATTGTGTCACTTCCATAGAATGTTTTGTTCTTGATCATTTCTCTGAACATTTTAATTGGTGATTTGTCCTGCTCTGGGATATAGGAATTGTATTGAAGAACATAAATGTTTTTATCGTGATTCTTCATCATTAACTTTTCCAAAGAATTTATCTTGCTCAAAAATGTTACATTGAGCTTTTTCATTTCACCGATAAAGACAATCTCTTTTGATAAATCTTCGAACTTGGGCAAATCAACATTTTCAATCTTATAGGCATTAGATGAAACCCCTTCTATAATTTGGTTCAATTCTTTCTGATCAATTTTTGCTGAGCGAATATCAACTAGTAGATCTGAAAATACCTTGGTCACATTAGCCTGAAAGTGAAGGAATCCTTTTTGAATGAGGGCAATCTCTTCAACTCTCTTAGTTAGCAAGTACTCTTCATTTTTATTGATTTCATCGGCGACATCGTTTATCTTTTGTTGTGTCTTGCTCATTTTGTCAAACATCCATGACAACAGATTCGTCAATTTTATTGACAAGTTTTTCGATCATTATTGAAGATTTCCAGATTTTCTTGATAGTATTGATTGGGAGCAAGGTGTATTTCATAGGCTTACCTTTTCCATTGTTCGCTTCTTTCAGAAGGCCAGGAGTAGTTTTCATGAACAAAAGAGCATCCAAAAAAGTTTGTGGTAAATCTTTTGGAAGAATGTCACTAAAGATTTGAATTTTAAAATTGCTCATTGCCATTTTATCTTTCTCAGTTATGTCGACGTGTGCTGAACCAGAAATTGAACCTAGGCCAAGTTGAATTTTTACACCAAGGCTTCCCTCTGTTTTCTGGTTGTCATGGCTATCGAATACAGAATTTTCAACCGAAACATAAATGTCCCCTCCCCATTGTATGCCAACCACCATATGGGTAGCGCCCTCCTGACCAAACACATCGAAATTGACAAAGGGTTTCAAAGCTGCGTCAGAAATACTGATATGCTCTTTGACCGTGATAAGTTTTTGAATGAGAGAGGCCTTTTCAACTTTTGCGCTTTTTTGGACGTCTTTTAGAAAGTGTCCTGATCCACTAATTGTACATAGACCACCCAGTATACTTAACTTTAATTCTGCTGAAATGTCCAACTTATCCATCCTTTCCTCAAAACTATAAGAATTTGTAAAAGTGAGCACGGTGAAATTGGTCTGGGTTGTAATTATCCTGGACTCTGGGAGTCGTGTTATATTGAACATATTGTAGGTCAGGAAGCGGTCCGTTTTTGCGTCATACAGTTCACCAATTTCAGCTACCCGACCAAGGGCAGTAACCTCAGTCGCTTCTTCTTCTAGCTAATAATTTTGAAAGAATTATTTTGAGCAAGGTGATATTTATAAGACTTACAAGACCATAATCAATAGGATCGAGTAACTCACTCTCGCCTTTCACCACCGAAATGATTGCAACAAACAAAAAGAGAAAAAAATTCATTATGAATTTGGTTAGTAACAAAATTCGCACAGCTCACTTTTATACCCAACTTTATCTTGTTTTCGAAATTCAGAGTAAATAGCTTGATTTTGATTCAGCATAATTTTCGATGATAAGATCATGATTATCAATAGCATTTCATTAACAAGTGTTTGAAAAACAAAACTCTTCACATTGATTATTACCAGATAATTATATCCGTGACTTATTCTTAAAATTATCAAGTTATTGAAAAAGTTGCTAAAATAATTTATGGTTACGCTCTTTCTGCCTATTTTTGTCCAGGAATTTTTCTTAATTTAAATTGAAAGCAAAGTTTTCAAGGTTAATTCTTGTTAATTTATATTCAAAAAATAATTACTAAATAATACAAAAATTATATCGAAAATTCAATTATTATAAAATATAAAGAATAACATTGTGTTACTTAGACAACCATGGGTAATTATTAATCCTATGAAATTAAATTAATTACCTAACAATTGAATTTTGTTTCATTGGAAAATTGGAATTTATTAAAAACAATTGAAATCTTATTATAAATTTTTTCGTAATTGTGTCAGTTTGTTATCAGTGTTGAATCAAAAGAAATTATCTTGAATATTTTATGCTTGTTTTATCTGTGCTATCAAATAGGTCAGTTTGAATTTATTTTTCGGTAAAAAACTATCTTGAAAACTAATAATTAGTTTTGTTTGTTATTAAATTATAAACCCTTTTGAATTTGAAATAAATTCACCAAGAACAAATTCCAAAATGGTTAGATTTGATAAGGAAACATGTTTAAATTTTTTGTTAAAAATAGTGTGCATGGTCGGTTTGTTTTATCAATCAATGATACTCTTTAATGAGTATATGAGTGGAGCAACAACTGTGTCAGTAAACTTGAAAAGACTTGAAGAGGAGCCCATCCCTGCCCTCACTATTTGCACACGAAATTGGTTATCGATGGAAAAAGGAGCAACCAAGAGTCAAAGAATTTCAAAGTTATACAACGAATCCATGAAATTGTATAAAGAGTACTGGAATAAGGAAGCAAGTTATCTTGGTGAAAATGAATACATTTATTACAACAGAATTCCTATGAATGATAGCCTTAATAACTTACTCACTCAAAAATATGTTTCTGCAATGCATCCGGACTATTTCAAAAAAGTACCCTTTGCCAAATTAATCGATGATTTCAGTTATGAAATTAAGCAAAAATATCTCGAATTTTTTCATGTGAGTGCATACGGTGTTGTAAAAGATGGAAATTCAACTGAATATCACCGAGCAACTTTCATAGACACTCCAATTGAGAGTTTCATATCTCAAGGTGTTATCGGCTCTTTTTCAAGATGTTTCACATATTTCAGTCAATCAAAGAGTGAGTGGAGAAATATCAAGATGAAATTGAATGGATTGAATCTTGGCTATGAAATCAGTTATAAAATACTACCAAAACATTCGTTTGCTTTTAGTCTTGCAATTCATGCCTCAAATACTTTTCCAACTGAAGAAATGTTTGTTAGTTTAGACCTGAAGTCAATGACTTCAATAACTTATTCGCAAACTAATACCGAACTAATGGGCGAAGGATTTGACACTAATTGCAAGAACTATGACCTCGAATATAAATTTGAATTTACAAGATATGACTGTATTTCATCATGCGCAAAAAAGGAAATTATAAAATTATGTAAACTGAAAAAAGATGATTGGCCAATACCATTTTATTCAATTAGAATGGACCTTTTAAAACAACACACAAATTGGGGTTATTCAAGTTTAAGCATGCAATGTATTCACTCAATATTCAAAGAATATAAAACTATCGAGATCATTTGTGGAAATAAATGTAAAATGGATTGCAATAATATATACTATTCTTTGAATATTATGGAAGCAGGAGTTCAATACCAAGACATTGATTTCACGATTTATCACAATTCAATGCCTGATATTGTTATCAAACATTTACCGCAAACAACATTCATATCATTTGTATGTAGTTTTGGGGGACTGTTGGGTATGTGGTTAGGACTGTCCATCCATACCACTATTGAAGAACTCACTATAACCATCACTAAATGTTTAAATAACCTTGTTAGGAATTGGCCAAACATAACCAACAATATAAACAATCGCTCAATTAAAATCAAAAATGTTTTCTTAATCAAGAGAAAAAAGAATAGAAGAATCAATCAACCAAGATCAGTTAACGAATAGCTTTTATTAACTTTGATTTTTTTTATTAAATAATTTTAAAATAACCATGATTATAATTTTCAAAAATAAAATTCAAAATTAAATTACAAGTCATAATCATAAACCAGGTACTCAAAATCTGTTCCTGATCTATAGCCAAAGAAAACGCCTTCAGCAGTACCATTGTTAATTTTGACCGGGATCATTCCTTTTCCAAGTTTAACATCTTTAACCAGCATTCTTCCGCAATAATAGTCCTTGTCAAATTCTTTTGAACAAATTATTGCAAATCGGGGTACAGTATTAGCTTGTGCTCTTATCCATTTATAATTAACTTTATGTGGGTTGGTCAAAATTTCATAATGACCAGTCATGACAAGGTTAGAATTTTCTTTCAAAACAGGATTAATTGTCGTATTTGCACCTGATTCATTTCTATTCATTGGATAACTGAAGTAAACAATTTTTGCTTGATACCAAGACTAAATAATAATTTTCAATTAGTAATAATCAAAGGGTTTATTGAAAAAATTAATCAAGCTGAGTTTCACTTACTGCCGAATGGAAAGAAAACTGTTCATGGAAATATATTCTTGTGATGTAATAGTCCTCTTCCTGATAATTGGAATTAATACTTTTGTTTACCCATGTACCACTTATCACATCTTCTAGGACAATATCATCGGCAGTCTTGAATGTTTTCCAAACAAATGTGTCAACCGAAAAATTGTACATGGCTACATTCCTTTGTAGATCAATTTAGATAAGTATTAAATAATTAAATTTGGTCGGATGCAAATCATACAGGTCATGAATTTCACCAAGAGACGTTAGCTGGGTCCCATTTATCCTCATCTATGAAATTTATAATATAAAATTTAGCCTGCTTAATATTACACTTACAAGATCATTTACGGATCGAAGTGACTTTTGCTCGCCCCTCAACACAGAGATAAGTATAACAAACACAAAGAATGATATATTCATTTTCAATTTGGTTGTTAAAAATAATTTTTGCTGTACATTGCTCATTTTTATACTAATTTTTATCTAGATTTTGCGTGTGATGTCAAATTTGAGGAATTTAGTGTCAGCATAACTTTGAATGACTAAATCGTGTTTATCAATTGCATTCTATTGTTAATTGTTCAAAAAAACAATACGTTTTAAAATGTTTTTAACATGATAAAATTATCGTTAACTAAATTTATATTTTATATCGATGTTCTATTAATGATTTTATTTCTAATAATTTTAAGCATTAATTGTATCAGCAATCAAGAAAAATAATAAAATTAGAAAGAATAGAATTTCAGATTAGAATTAAATAACGTATGCATGGTGAAATTAAAGTCTTGTCTCATTAATTCTAATAGTTTTAAATCTTAAATCAACATATTCTTTGAGAGCAAATTTCGAAGGATCGAGACCAAGGTTAGTATCGAAATTTTTGTCGAGGTTTTGAATCACATATGACGAATTGAGTGTCCAAGTATCAAATAATTCAAGTATTTCATGGCAAAATGGTCGAAATTTATATTCTGCATACACCATTTTTTCCATAGTTTGGTCGAACGTACTCAATTTTGACTCTAAATAATCTTGAACATAATAATTGGGCGTATTATTCACTTCGTGATGGGCCCTAAAAATAAATATGAGACACAATTCCTATTTATTGAAATAAAACTCACCTCTTATATATTAGTAATTTTTCAATGGTCATGCCCAAGCTGTAAACATCAGATTTTACAGAATATCTTGGATTTGTTTCCTCGCGAATGCTTTGTACTTCAGGCGGCATATATTCCAAAGTTCCTCTTTCTTTGGTTAAAGAAAATGTTTTTTTCACCTGATAATGAGCAAGACCAAAATCGCAAATTTTCACACAGACTGAGCTTGCCGATTTTCCGAATAATACATTCTCGGGTTTTATATCAAGGTGAAGAATTGGTTGGGGTTTAATTTGATGCAAAAAATTCAGCCCACCTAGTAATTCTCTGAAAATTTCGCAACATATGAAATATTCCAGAGCAGTAATCCAATTTTCTTGATACCCTGGAATAACAAAATTTTTTTTCAAGATAAAATCTTTCAAGTTACCATAACATAATTCAATTTGTATATAAAAGCCGTTATCATCTTTCGAATCAAAATGCTTCACTACTCGAATATCATTAATCATTTTAAGCTTATCAATTTCATTTTGGTAATCTTTTTCGAAATCTAAAATTGATAGATAAAAAAATAAAAAACATTTTACTCTTCCTTGCTCACCTTTTTTATAATATTTGATTGCATATTCTAATTTTGATTTTATATGTTTCACACGATAAACTTCGGCAAAACCACCAACAGCAATTATCTTTTTAAAGTTGAAGTTCTTGGTCAACCAAGCTGACTTATAAAAATTCGCAGCTTTATTATACTGGAAAAATTAATCATGTTAAAATTTTGTGCCTTATCATATATAGATTAAATTACCCTTAATTTTGAGAAACAAAAGAAGACAGTAAAACCAATTTGTATGACCATTGTCAAAATAATTAAGCAAGAATGCACAATCAAGTTTATAGACAAGACGCTTGTTAATTTGTTCTTGCACCCAGACTTGTAGATAATTGTCTTGTTGATACATTGAGCAGTAAAATCAACACCATAAGAAGAAATTCCACAACACGAAGCAAGAACATTTACATAATCCTCTGGGCCATTAAGGCCACAACACTCAAAATCAAATTGAATATCCTGGATAGCTTTCCTCCAATCTTTCTTGGTTAAATCAGGAGTAACATTGAAGTCTATTTCAAAGTCATGGTTAATACAGCAAATCAATATATGCAAGAAACAAAAATATTGGTATATTACCTCATTTGTGTCCCACAAATGCTGCGAACATAAAAGATTACCAAACTCATCTACATCTTTATTCAATCGTAATAATAACATGACTTATATTTCAGTAATTAATCTTATACAAACACTAATAGAAATATAATTAGATATGATTACTTTATAATAGATAAATCGTTTTGACTTTTATAAGTTATTTCATATAAAATCATTACCCGCTATTTTATCTAACTGTTCTATCAATAATATTTCAAATTTTAATTATTCTTCATAATCTTTCTTATCACCAAGATTAGTTTAATTTGTTTGTTTTAATAATGAAATTCTTGTTTTGAAATATTTCTCAGAAAAGTTTTCACTATTCGTTTTAATAACTAAGGGCCCATCCAATCCACAGTCTTTGAGCTCATTCTTTTTGATTGACCAATGATTGTCTGATAATAGCTCAGCACAGGTAGGTCTTTGATGATAATCTTAATTTATCATTGTTTTCACCACACTTCTTAAATGCTCCTCTTTTAAATTGAGGAATTCAATATTCGTGAGTTGACCATGCCTGTTTATAATTTATTAGTTGAAGATAATAAAATTTTTTACGAATTACTCACTTATATTGCCCAAGTTCAAATATTTCCGATATTATAACACCAAGACTATAAATATCAGCTTTTATACTGTATTTTGATCCTGTTTTCACTTCAGGAGCCATATAATTTGCGGTTCCCTGTCCTCGAGTGTGTGAAATAGTGGTCAATCCATCAAATATTGCTAAACCAAAGTCACATAATTTTAGTGCTCTATTATTGGGAAAGTTATCACAAATGAGTATATTTTGTGGTTTTAAGTCTCTATGAATTATCGGTGGATCGGATTCGTGTAAATATCGGACACATTCTAACAGCTCTTCAAATAATTGACAGCAAATGAAATACTCCTTTGAATTGATTGGTTCTCCTGATGTCCTAATAAAGTATTTGGTCTTTTTTTCAATAATATTCTTGAGATTATCGGAACACAACTCCATTTGAATACAAAAGCGATCATTATTTTCAAACCAGGAATCAATGTATTGAACCACATATTTATCACTACATTTTGATAAAGTTTTCCCTTCTCCCATCCTGTTATTTCTTACGTTTCTGTTGTGATCTAGGTAAACGTAAGAGGAATATATGAAAATATAATTTGAAAATAGAAAAATCAGATTGATAATCCTTCGAATTAGAGATAGAATGTCAATTTTGTTTATTTAAAATAGATTATTTTTCAGAACATACCTTTCACTGGTATCTTGATTTTTTTAACCGCGTAAAACTTTCCATCCAGACAACTTTCACATTTAAAGACCTCACCAAATCCACCATCACCAATCTTAACATCGTCATAAAAGTAGAAGCTAAACCTATCTTTCTAAAAATTATTTTATTTAAAGTTATCAAAAATAAGCTTCCTGAAAAATTATTACGCTTATTCTCCAGTTAAGTAAAATGGTGAATGCTTGAATTAGCATAAGAATTGAACAAGTTATGATCAATGCAATTATATATGTCTTAAGCCAAATGAATAATGATTCTTCACAACCATTATTGTACTTGATGTTTTCCTTTAAGCATCTTTTATCAAAATGTTCACCAAAATCAATTGCACCACAACAAGATGCAGGACACCAGGTAAGAGTCTTATTTCCTTTAAAGGTATAAGTATAATATTCTTTCACTGATTTAAAGCCACAACATTTAAAATCTCTTTGAATAATCTTTATTAGTCTTTTGATGTTATCCTGGTCAGACAAGTGAATTAACAATGATAATTTTGAATTTATATAAAATAGTTTTACATTTTGGTCTAACCAATGCAAATGACGAGTTTCCGTTGCGTCAAATTTTTTAGCATATTTGTCATACTAGAATAATCAATATTTAGATTACCAAGTTTAAAAAAATTACCAAAATCAAACATACAAGCATGAAATCCAATATGATTAATATGCTGCCAATTATTTCAAGCAGTAAAAATAAGATTGAATTCACTGTTAACTAAAAAGATTCAAGGTTATTTCAGAGAATGTCCATGCAAGTTTACAATACTCACCAATCTTTCAGACCTGTATTCTAACTTCCATTCATATAAGGCTGGAAAGAAAGTTTTAATATCATTTTAAACTAGGATAAATCACCTCTTATATCTCCAATTTTTATTAGTATTACTTACGTAATTTAGGAGTAATTAATTAAAAACCATGAAAAATTATCATTAATTTACCTTATTTCAACAAGATA
>JAQIXD010001487.1:0-14735 GCA_034699985.1 Minunthozetes semirufus
AGTTGTAACAATTTTCTGGGAATTTTGGATCAAACACTGACTTTTCAACAAAGACAGAAATGGTGTACTGCCGAACCGGGGTTCGAACCAACGACCTTTTGGGCCAAAGGCGGAGAGCATTGCCACCTAAATATATGAGACTTTCTTAATATTTATTAGTTATTCGCAGCTTTTAAGTTTATTATTCGATTAATAATTATAAAATTACAGTTTTATAAAATAAATAACTTTTTTGGGCTGACGAGTGTTTGTCTGAGGGCCCGGGTTCGAATCCACTCCTTACCGCTTTTTATTTTTACTTTTTCAATACTAAATAACGTAATTGTGAAAGAACAGGGTAATACATTGATTAAATATAGACATCTCAAATAACCTTTCTCAATTAAAATAACTAAACACTGTGTAAATAATGAAATATGAGATGAAAATATGTTTGTGCTATTGTGCCTAGCTCACATTAGCTCATATTAGCTCTTATTAATTAATGAATCAGTCTATTGATGACAACTATTTGTCTCTAAGCGACAGAAGAGCGGACTTTGAGGTTAGTCTCTGTTTCCTCGATTATAGTTATTTCCTAAAAGTCATTAAAAGTAATCCATTTTCTCATTGAATGGCAAAATGTTCACCAATTTTAAGATAAAACAAAAATTTGTTGATCAAAGTTATGAACAAAACAGTCTTCAGGTGATCGACAATTCCTACTCATATGAGTCATCACTCGTCACAATAAATGACACAAAATTACCGCCGAAGCTGAAGAGGAGGATTAAAGTTGAAAAGGGAATCAATGATCCAAGAATTCTGAAGCACAGGTGTAACAGCACAGAGACGCCAAAGATTGTGCCAAAAGCCGAGTGCATTGAAAATGGTTACGAACCAGAGGTCTACCATAAAATAAAGTCTTTGTCGCCGACTCTTACCAATTATGAGAATGTTTTGAGAGAGATATTCCAGTGGAGCCCAGAATGGTTAGTGTTTGACCTTAGAATATATTTTAGTTTCTTTTTAACTGATCCAGGATTCAAGAAAGAGTTAGTGAAAAACCACCGCTTCTTAAGTTCGAGCAACAAATGAGACAAAACAGCTTTAAATACGAATACAATAGAGAAGAGTATATCTCAAGACATTTGCCATACATTCTGAGGAGACTATTCATCAAACTGTGTGACACAGACAAGAATGAGGCGCCGTCTCGTTCAGCGCACATCATATTAGTTAACGATTGCGAGAACACCGGCCACTCGCGGCTCAACCGACAATTGATCTGCTATTCTATGCGTGATATCCGCGAGAATGGGAAGCCTTTCAAAGTCAATGACATAATCACTCTTTCGGTAAATTTTTCAGACCAGTGATAGGGAAGTGGGGATCAGTTTCAGCACTTAATAACTAAATCAATAAGTCCCTGAGTTCAGAAAAAGCTCAGGTACATCCCTTCTCTTACTAATTGAATCTCCACTTCTTGTCCATTAACTTATAATTGACTTAAAATCTGGTCAACCCTTTCCTCCCATCAATAGTTGGCTGTAATGACGGGTAAAATGAAAGTAAAGAAAAAATATTTCGGAATAATATCGAGTCATTCAATGCTGACACTCAGTGATATGGACGCACAGGTAGACAATCACCACCAGATCCTCAAGAATTACATATCAGATAAAAAGAGCTACGATTTCTTGTTGTGGGACAGACTCACTATTCTGACCAAAAGAGCCCAAAACTCGGTAATAATGCCAAAAGTATTGGCAAAAATGGATATCCTATTGAACGCCGGCTTTGAGTTGAGGCTAATCCAAAACCTCTTAGACAGTACTCTAAACTGCACTAAACTAATGTCAAACATATTGTGTGCCAACGGAAACGTATACCAGTTTTCGGCTCAAGATTTAAAGGACTTCCGGTCAGTCGGAATGACTTTATGGAATAACGCAAACAAAATGATAAATAAATCGAATCCAAAGGTTGTCTTCAGAGGAATAAATGATCTGATGATTGTTGACATCAGTGACAATGAGCTCAGATTGAAAAATTTGCGCGATATTGCCGTAGAGGCCATTATGAATACCGTTTCCAGTAAATGTAATTAATTTAACATGGTTATTTTTAATCAATATTAACATGTATTAACATATTTATCTTAATTATATTAATTTAAGCAAAGCTCAGAATTTTGGTCATCACTAGTAGTGATACAATGAGTAAAGATTGGCTCAAGAGGTTTAGAAATAGGTTTAGAAGGAGGAAAAGGTCATATTTGAGGCCCTGGTATGTGGACAACACATGTATAGATGTGTCCCATTATCTGAAATCCAACGCATTAGACATTTGTGAAAGTCTTGGCTCTAAACTCAAGAAAATGAAGAGAGAATCAGATGAGAAGACATTCCTAGACCTGAGAAAACGAAAAGATATCTACAAAGAAATAGTAGAGTCTTGTAAATCAATTCCAAGTTATTCCCGAAATAATTCTTGCAAAACATCTGCTTTTATGGTCGCATACGAAGAGCTCAATGAGAAAGGTCTGCATATCTCTCATTATCTCATATTTTGTGTCAAAAAATTGTTTGATAATTGATTTGTGAAATCTTTTTCTCTTACAATAGGTATCGAAGACTTTCTTAATCAAAGGAATGTCATAATCGGGACCTTTTATGATGTTCTCAATTGTCATCAACTGTTCAACGATAAGAGCAAACCATTTGACTGTTGTATTGTCGATGACTCTCACCTATTGTCTGACGCCTTCATTATGTCAATCATTCATTTGGGAATCAATACAATGATTATCGGCGGCGACAGTGACCAGAGTACAGACCTATCGGAAGATCCGATAGCTATGGATAACAAATACAACATAAGTTTGTTTGAAAGAGTTATCGAAAAGAGTTTGAAGTTTGTATAAAAAATAAAGTGTGTGTAAACAAAGTACTGACAAATAAAGACTAGATTTGTATATAACATTCATTTCTCTATGAGACTCACGACTTGTCCCTTAATTTGTTAATACCTTATTATAGCACTACATTTGTTAAACTCTTATTTTCTCAAAACTGTTATGAAATACAAGAATATCTGAAAATAAGACTCAAATTGAAAACACATTTCAAAAGCCGTTAAAAAGTGATTGTCTTTTAATTGTCATCAGATTTGACATCAATTTTAAGATTCCTTTAACAGAAAACATGTGTAAAGAGATTACTAACCAATCAATGAAAGAGATAAACGACGAAAAGACTGAACCAATTAATGGACAACAAGAAGGAGAGCCAGAAGTGGAACAAGTGGTTAACCACAACGAGGTCTCAGGCGCTGAAGTACAGGCAATGGCTCCAGAAGTTGATAATGAAGAGCCCGCTTTCAATCCGGACGGCTCTGAATGGAGTTTCACTTTAAGAGCAGATCAAGAGAACAATGTATGGGTTCTCACACTCATCGAGAGAGGGGTCGAAACAACCTCAACCTTACCCTTCGGGGACCCGATATTGGCCCCACTCATCGATTTCATGAATGCCCAGTTCTTGGAGGACCAGAATAGTGAGGCCGTCGCCGCTTAAGACTGTCCTCTGGTTTGGATTTATTCATGAAATTCACATAAAAACTGATTTTCATTGAAATTAATATAATTTTTCTGAGATTTTAGTCTTAATTATCTTTTCATTGAATAAAATGACATTAAATTCAAATCAATTAAAAACTCGATTACTTGTCGAGCTCTTCGATGACGTCTTCGACAAAACGGGTGAAAACCCTCAGATATCTGCGGAATTAGAGATCAAAGAGTTCTTCGTCCCAATGATACCGAGGTTTTAGGTGTGGTTTCAAGTCTTGTATCACCTCTTCATCGCATAAAGTGATTCACTGACAACTTCTGGAGCTATCATCTAATGGTTAGAATCTCCAGAATTTTATGTGTCGTAGGGTTTGATTAGATTAACCACTTCTTCGAGTCCTCGATAATCATCGCAGGAATCAAACTCTTCTTCATTAACCTCTTCCTCAAACTCATGAATCTTGTCTTCAGAGGACTTCCATACCGAAGGGTAACCCTATTTATAACTCTTGGTTATAGACATATACCGGATGTGTTTTGACTCTTAAATTGTTTTGAAAACTTTTTTAAGGGAAGGCCTTCGATATAAGAGCACTGCCTGATATTCACCGGTTCATTGACTGCCAGTTCAGTGTCAAACACACAAATTATAATGTTTTTGTTAATAGATTATCAAATGACCATGTTCAAATTGTTCAAACACAACTAAATTGATAATTAGCGCAATTATTTGCCCAATTAATTAGGAATTTCGTGTATTTTTCACAATTGATTGAGTTTAGGTCATTTTTGAAGTATAATTTTTTATTGATTTTAATCAACTTGTACTTTAAGTGTAAATTACCATGTTAGATTATTTCTTTTTTGCCATTATAGCTAATTTTTGGGCTATTTAAAACTTTTTCTTTAGACTGGGAATTTAATCTAGGTTATTTCTAATTATAAACTTGGTTGACCTCCAAGAAAAAAAGAGATAGAAATTGATGACACAGCAAAAATGGATCTAGTCAGTCCAGTTGGCACTTCCTCCTCTCTCAATTAATTGAGAAAATGACGCGCAATGAATAAATAATTAATTCCCTGATTGACCTTCAGGTAAGATTACGCTTATTTCAATTGATTTTGATCATGCACAAAAAAATTAAATCTGGAAAATTGGGCAATTTCACCAAGATCAAAGTTCAAGAAAGTAAACCTGAAGAATTCAAGCAACTCAGCGGTAATTTAATCGCAAATTAATGATAGATAATCTTTAGTATCATTAGTATCAAGGTTCAATTGATTTAGAAGAAGAGCACTCAATTCAGCTGATTGTGACGTCAATGGCGTGAGAGGAGCGCCCTCTCTGAGCAACGCTTAGTCAACGCCATAAGAGATCTGTTGTTTACGCTTTACTTTTCATTAGTTGTGAATCAGTTATTAATTTTGACCACAAAATGGAGATCTCTTCGCAAAACGACAGTAACGGCGACTCTAACGGCGAATACGAGTTCATTAATCCGGCGGAACAGATGGCCGGCGATGACGGCCTGCCTCCGGGCTCTCCCATACAGGTAGTGAAGGTGTCCGAAGACCGTCGCTTTGAACTCGATTTGGACGCCCTGTCGGACATACTTCTGCGCGACTCTATTAGAGACAAACCGGTGGTTGTGGTCAGTATTGCCGGCGATTTCCGTAAAGGTATGCATTTGTGTCCAAAAATGTTGTCTTTTATCTGAATTTTTTTGGTCATCTGTTGTTCACATCTGAAGGCAAGTCCTTTATGTTGAACTTCTTCCTGAGATATCTCCAGTCGGGCTGCGGGACGACCAGCGACTGGTTGGGCGACGAACAGATTCCGCTGAAAGGCTTCTCGTGGAGGGGCGGCAGCGAGAGGGACACCACTGGTATACTGATGTGGTCGGAGCCCTTCCTCTATAAGCTGGACGACGGACGGGAGGTGGCGGTCGTCCTAATGGACACTCAGGGAGCGTTTGACTCGGAATATACGGTCAGAGACTCGGCCACAGTGTTCGCCCTCTCAACCATGACTTCCTCAATACAAGGTATGGAAGGAATGGCTGTCTTTCAGACAAAAATACTAACCATTTGTTCCGTTTGTTATCAATTAGTCTTCAATTTGATGCATAACCTCCAGGAAGACAACCTCCAAGTCCTGGAGATATTCACAGAATACGGACGGCTGGCACTGGAGGCCACCGACGAGAAGCCATTCCAGAAGCTGGTGTTCCTCATAAGGGACTGGTCTTTCCCATACGAACACCCGTATGGCCTGAAAGGGGGACAGGGATTGCTTGAGAAGAAGTTGGCCATAAAGGAGAACCAACCGACACAACTGCAACGGGTCCGGCGACACATCCGGTCCTGTTTTAGCGAAATAAACTGCTATCTTATGCCACATCCGGGCGGGAAAGTGGCCACTCATCCCAAATTCGACGGCCGTATCGCTGACATCGACCCGGAGTTCATCGACTATCTCAAGACGTTTGTTCCGCTTATGTTAGACCCGAAGAATATTGTGGTCAAAGAGATCGGCGGACGACAAGTGACCGGAAAACAGCTGATGGAGTACTTCAAGGTCTACATAAATGTCTTCGCCGGTAATCCTTCTGAACATTATCTCATTTTTTGCCCCAAATTAACCACTCTTTGGACCAATTAATAGGTGAGACAATGCCAGAGCCAAAGAGTATGTTAGAGGCGACCGCAGAGGCCAATAACCTGACGGCCGTCGCCTCCGTTAAGGACTCATATGTGGCCGCAATGGAAGACATCTGCGGCGGAGAGAAACCATTTTTGAATCCAAAGACTTTGGAGACCAAACACAGCGATCTCCTGAAGGAAGCGATGGACAACTTCGACAAAATACCCAAAATGGGTGGCAAAGAGTTCAGCGAATCATATCGGGAACAACTGATGATGGAATTGGATCAGGCGTTCGAACACTTCGAGGCACAGAATAAGAGCAAAAACATGTTTAAGTAAGAGATCTCTTGTTTTTATCTGTTTCTTGTGGTTACGGCTCCACTCACTTTGAGACTGTGTTTATGTCGTCCCTCTTGAGAGGGAACCACATCTCAGTTGAGAGCAGTTCTTGTCTTAAATTCTGTGGAAAAGTCTTTGATTTTATGAATTAATTGGTTTTGTTTTCCACTCTTTTTCAGTATATTTGGAACTCCAATGGTTTTGTTGGTCGGATGTGTTGTTCTGTTTATAATCTCCCGATTCTGTGAACTGTTAGGGCTGTCCCCTATCGCGAACCTCACGTTCATTATCGGAACCATCGATTTGGGTCTTCTGATTGCGTACCTCTTCTGCAGATATAGCGGTAATTATCCGGATGTCATCCAATTCATTGATTTCTATTCGGAAGTCATTTGGCGTTACGTAAGTCACGGATCCGGCGGTTATGCTGTGCTCTGACACTAACCTATATTTTGCTCTGCCTTTTGACGGAACAGGTAATGGACTTCGGGTTCAAAATAATGCAAAACGCGGTCGAAGAGCGGATTAGGGGTAACAACACGACGTCAAACGCCACCCGATCTCCAGTAAACACTCCGACCACTAGTTTTACGTCACACCCGCTGTCCGGTGAGGGCGGCGGCCCCTCTATAAGGCGAACGCCCTCTAGAAAAGCGATGTAGCGCTCACTCCTGTCCTTTAGTTCCCTTTTTTAACCTTATTTTATAGTAAATTACTGTATATTTAGTGCCTTTTGTTTCCGGTTTTCTTCCGTTTCCTTTGAGACCGACCCCTGATATCAATGAAAGCACTGAATGACTGATTAATACCATATTTAATGAATAATTTTCTTTTGATTTGTAATTAAGTTTTAATTCAGATATTAATCGAAACCACAGTTTTGTTGTTATTATAGTCTCAATAAAAATGTCTTAATTTTTAACAATAAATCTATTAATTGATATTAAATACGAATTAAAGTCCAATAAATTGATTGTAATTATGTTTTCTATAGATTTAGAGTTAAGTAAAACATTCCTTAATTTTATTGAATTTTGTTTTCAATTCTTTTAAAAACAAATTTCCTTTGTTTCCCTCTTTTTTGACCACTTTTTTGATACTGTTTTCACTTTTGAGTTGTTTTTTGAAGTATTTTATGAAATAAAACATTTGTTTGGATTTAATTCAACGGAGTTTCCAATCCCTGTCCAGTGCTGGCCATCACTGGACACCACTTCCCACCCATTGAGGTAAAGAACTGTTGATTTTGTGATGACTTTCGACTTTCAATCGATGAATGAGTGTATGAATGAAGTGTTGGTACAGAAGTGTCTGTACTTCTGCGTCATATCCAGAGCACAGACAGCAGAGACAGAGCGCAACCTCTTTAGCGAAAAGCAGTATTTCTTTAGCGATGAGACACAAACAGATGCAATAAAGACATTGAATTCTTGTGTAGAATATTCTGTGCTCTAAATATCGTGATATTGAGACTCAAATATCGATTATGTTTTTGAATAAACTGTTTTTGTTTGAAATTCTCTGCAAATTCTGTGATCAAGAGTTAACTGAATCCGAGCCTATAATGAAGTGCTTTCAATACAAGTGTTGATTGAGTTTACAATTAAATGCAAAAATAATTCGTTAATATATTCTATGAAATCCATTATTTAAGGAATATCTCATACATAGTATAGTTTTCTATGAAAAATGCATTTATTGATCGTTGAGTTTTGAATTTAATAGATATATAATAATAATAATAATATTTTATTTATAGAATAAATTATATATGTTTTTGACTAAAATTCCATATTTTCTATCAATTAATTGAATTCAAAGTCAAAGTCAAAGAATTTGATTCAAAATATGAATTTTGTTAATCGTTTTCAAAGTTTTAATTCAGTGTTGAATTTGAGCCCTAATTGAGCGATGAAGTCAGCGGCGATGAAACGCCTGAGTCAGTCATCGCATATGTCGTTCCCAAAAGCGGCCAAAGAGAATGTGTCGAACATAAGTCCGGTGTTTGTGGACGACCCGACAATAACCCGGTTAAATAGCAAGAACCACCTGAGAAGTGCACCAAATCTGAATTGGGAGACAAACAGCTATAGTGAGACACAAATCGTTATCAAGGATTACAGCTCTGACGAGGAAAAGTTGGACAAAGATTTCCGTAAGTCTGATATCTTGGTATTCATGTCGCGCTTGACCTGGTTTTTAGTCAAGAATATTCTGCGTGCAGTCTATTAAAGGACTTTTGTTTATTGCAAACCATTTGTTTAAATAAATAAAGTGTTAAGTAAACAGTGTTTCGACCTAAGAAAGGAAAGTTCCTACTCTTGCTTGATTTGTTTGAGCAATTTTTTAGACCTGGTTTATTGATTTCTTGCTAGATTAGTCTGGAAAATATTTTTATCAAGTTTATAGTCAGTGTTTTAATATTCATAAGGTTTTAATATCAATTTTAATGGTGGAATTTTTTTTGAAAGCAGTTTAGCTATCCAGGGACAAAATTAATAGCTGACAATTTAATTATCTTGATGAAATTTTATCATTACGTTTATAAAGAATTAATTTTTGTAAGAATAGTTTAATTGAGAAATTCTTTGTATTGATTTTTTTTGTGACTCATTTTTTATATGATTTTATTTATTCTTTCATTTCTATTGAAATAAATATAAAAATACTTTAATAATGAAACTTTCAGACCAAATGTCATGGTATTAGACTCTTGCACAATGGCGTGGCGTCAGAAATAGCTCAGAATATTCTGTTTATTTGCAAAACTTAATGACTCTTTTTAGACATTAGCCTATGTTTGGTCTAATAGTCCGGATATTTGACAAATTATTTATCGATATTAGTGTATGTCGTGATTACAGCCCTTATTATTGTGTTGTTTTGTCTGTCATTTGGTTTTGTTTTCAATTTGTTGTTCACAACAGTTGTGGTCAGAGTTTTAACAATTTAGAGGAAGTGCTCGAAATACTGGTATTTATTGCCATTTGATTTGATTTCTATTCAAAAGAATATTCTTCAGTGAATATCCTGTGCTTTTCCATTGAGACCAAACACGTGTTGTTTCCTAAATTGATATCAGGGTGAAAGTAGTCTGTAGTCTAGTAAAAGTCATTTATTCTCTAATACTCAACGACTGACACTCAATCGTGTTTGATGATGAAAGAATGGAAATAGCCATGATCAATAATTTTATTCGCAAAATAATAACGATTATTATTATTGCCAGTTCCTATTTTCTAATAGCCATTTCATTGGCATCAAATTGATCAATGTTTATTTTTAATGATGTTCCCAATAGAGTCTCAAAAAACTTTCCTAATGGTTATACCTTGCTTATTTCACATATTATTGTTTTTATTCATTTTTTTATAAAAATATATTCAAACTTTATATTCAATGACATTTGAAAAGTCCATTAAATATGCAAATCATAAGACTATTGACTTGTTTTTTTGAAATTCAAATTTCAAGACTATTTCGAAATAATTGTTAAACTCAACCAAAAAGACAAATACCAGGGATGTTCACACGATTTTTATCACTCAAGTTTTATAAATTGATTGGTTGAAAATTACCTGAAAGTTATCCTGATAATTTTTAGCAAATAATCTATTAATTTTACAAAAATAAATCTATTTAACGCTAGTTTTTAAGAGTTTGCTTGAAAAAATTGTTTGCCAAACAAAAACTGACAAGATAAAATGCTAATATTTATTAAAATGATCATGTTTAAATTCAAGTTTGATTTTTGAGGCAAAACTTTTTTTTATATTCATATGATATCTTCGGTAAAGAATATTCAATTAATTGATTATTCACATGCGAGCAAAAATTTTAATGATGAGCAAGGTATTCGCTTATTATTTAGCTCAGGCTCCTCAGGATTACCTAGTTCAATTTGAAATTATGTCATAAATCTGAGATTTCTTTTTCAATAAAAATAGACAAAAAACCAAGATATTCTTGAAATTAAAACGATTCATCTAAATTACTTGATAAATTCAACTTGCACACACTGAAGAGTAATAAGGAAAATAAATACGCTTTATTTGAACAAGGTAATAAATATAGCATAATATAGTTAACCGTATTCAAGAATATTCCTGTGCAATGAAATGTATAATCTATCAACTTTTGTCTTCTTAATATATAAATCGAATTAAAAACCAATTAATTAATCAAGATCACATTTTTTATCAGTTGACAAAGTGATAAATGGCGACCACTCTTCCCTAGAAGACGGCCCTCTGCATAGCAGTCCCAATAAGAGGGCAAACATTAGTCTAAATATAAATAATAATAATAACAGTAATGAAAGTATTGATAGTTCTTATGGCAGAAGAAAGAGTTTTGTCGCCGAAGAAGTCGATAACCAATTAAAAGTCAAACAAAATGGTGCCTCAAATGGTAGTCTTTCGCCGAATGGTAATCATTTGCATCCGAATCCGGAACAGATACAAGACAAGAGAAATATGGAAAGGATGAGAAAGAATCTGAAGAGTCGGGGCAACCACTTCTTCGACGACGGGAAGCGTCGGGTCGACTATGTCTTGGTTTATATGAAAGGAAACACAATTAAGACAAACGACGAGTCGAACGCAGCGAAGGCCCGAACTATTTTCGAGGTAAGTCTCTGTCGCAGAAAAAAATCAATTAATTTTCAGAAGCGTTTGGTTTTTGTTATTTTGAGTTTTAATCGCTTATTGAATGACAGGAAAGAAAATTATGATTTATTGCTCGCTGTGTTATCAATCAACTTTCAAAAGTAATTTTCCTAACCCAGAGAGTTACCATGGTAGTTTATAAATTTAACTTCCATTGAAAACAGCATTGATTATCTAAAAACAAATACACAATTAAAATTGAATAACTTAACATTGTACAAATAACTTGTTTATTAAACTTTCACCATTAATTGTTTCACCATGCCCAATTCCAGTCCAACCTTCGGGAGGAAGGCCTAGAATTGGAGTACAACGACGACGTCGCCGGATATGGATATATATTCGTGAAGATATACACGCCGTGGCCTGTGATGACCAGATATGCAGAAGTGATGAAACTAAAGATGCCGATGAAGACAATACAGACCTCCTGGAAGATGCTGTTCGACGAGGACGAGGACCACTCGATGAGGTTCACCGCCGCCTATTCCCGGGACAAGGATTACCTGTTCGACATTCCTCCCCAAAAGGAGACATTCTTTTCGACCGCACAACGGGCACAAGTCGTCGAATTCATACTCAAGAGGAAGAGCTTCTCCGCCAATCAGAGCGATGCAAATGAGTTCGGTATTAGTAGGCTATTGAACGACAAGGTTTACATCGCCGCCTACCCCTTACACGAAGGTTTGTTTGTTTGCTTTTTCACCATGTTTATTTAGTGTTACTTCTGCTTGTTTGCCCCCAATTAATGAACTTTGTCCACGAAATTTATCGAACTTATTTATTCAAAACAATTCCTTTTAGCAAGATACTTAATAGGTAATTTATGATAGGTTCAAATATTTTGTGGTAGCTAACATTTTTTAACAAGAATATTTTTCTAAGCGATTAGAATCTTTTTTAATTTGTACAAACTTTATCTGGTTGAATTTAAGCAAATGGTAATATCAGGTAACTTGTTTATTTTTGTTGAATAAAAATTCAGAATTTATTCAGTTCGGTCAGCTTACTGTCTTGGTCATCTATGCACACTTTCTTTATTATTTGTGTGGGCTTACATTAGACTGTATGATAGATCAGCTAGAAATGTAACAAGGTCGTGTTCTATTTATGGATGAATAATGACCTTTCTCGAAAACAACAAGATAATTGAATACGAATATTATTAACTTGATATTATCAATAATTACAATCAATATTTGTTTTCAATGGTGTAATTCAATTTTTAAACTTTGACAAATGCGGAAAAATGTTTTTCACCATGATAAATTAAAATAATCAGATCTTTGATCTTGTTATTAATTTGAGCATGTTCAATTGCAGGCAAAGTGAACTCAGACCTGCGTTCCCCCCGCCGTCAACTACTGGACTCCTGGGCTTCGATAAAAATGGTGTTTAAGAAGCAGCCATTGGATGAGATCAGGCGCTACTTCGGGGTGAAAATCGCTCTGTACTTCGCATGGCTGGGCTTTTATACCTCGATGTTAATCCCCGCCTCCTTTGTGGGCGTCCTCTGCTTTCTGTTCGGAACGGCGACCCTCGACTCGGACCTGCCCTCGACAGAAGTTTGCAATAAGATATACGACAAAGACCTGGTTTGTCCGCAATGCGCTCACGACTGCAACTTCACCCGCCTGTCCGAGTCGTGTACGTATACGAAGACCAATTACCTGTTCGACAATCCGGCCACAGTATTCTTCGCCATTTTCATGTCCTTATGGGCGACCGTTTACTTAGAGATGTGGAAACGATATGCGGCGCGGATTACCTACCGCTGGGATCTGTCCAACTTTGACGCCGTCGAAGAATATCCCAGACCTGAATACCTGGTAATTCATTTCTTATACTTGTCTTCCATTTTAGACATGAATCTCATTCTGTGCTATTGTAGGCCCGGCTGTCGAACGTAAACACGAAAAAACTGAATGTCATAACCCGTATGTATGAGCCGTATATCCCGTTCTGGAAACGTCAACTGCCATATACTATACTCTCGGCTTCGGTTGTGCTGCTCCTGATATTCGTGGCGTTGGGGGCCGTCATGTCTGTGATCGTCTATCGGGGCTCCATTCGGGGGGCTCTCCGGGCTAAGAAAGAGGGCGCCCGTGTGCTAGAGCTCGGCTTCATTCAGAAATACTCATCCATTATAACGGCGTCGACGGCGGCCGCACTCAATCTGGTGCTGATCTTAATATTAAACCAAATCTATCAGAGGATCGCCTACTTTCTGACCGAACTGGAAATGCCTCGAACACAGACTGAGTTCGACAACTCGTTAACTTTGAAAATGTTTGTCTTGCAGTTCATTAACTACTATTCGTCGCTGCTTTACATCGCGTTCTTTAAGGGAAGGTTTATCGGAACTCCCGGTGACTTCGACGACGAATCACTTACTCAGGAGGAATGCGGAACAGGTATAGTCATAAAACAGTAAAATTGTATCTTGCTCGTTTATGATAATTTAAAAATTGTGTTCTTGGCGAATTTTATGCTTAATTAACTGGTTGTCTTTGATAGGGGGCTGTCTGCTGGAGCTGGCCATCCAGTTGTCCATAATAATGGTGGGAAAGCAGACGATTAATGCGCTGATGGAAATGGGAAATCCTATTTTCAAGAGTTTCCTCAAGAAATGGAAGTATAGGAAAGAGGATAATATTGAGACACTGAATGTCCCGCAATGGGAGGACGACTACGTGTTGGCCAACTGGGGGCCGACCTCTCTATTCTACGAATACCTAGAAATGGTGATTCAGTTCGGTTTTGTGACTATATTTGTGTCGGCCTTTCCTTTGGCACCACTTTTCGCACTCATAAACAATGTCTTTGAGATCAGATTAGACGCAAGGAAAATGATCTTAGCCTACAAACGACCCGTTGCTCAGAGGTCTGTCCACTTTAATTGCGGCGACATTTAATTTAGTGCTTGTCTTGAATTCTTGTCCTCCAGAGTGAAGACAATTGGTATTTGGTATCGAATTCTTGACTCAATCGGCAAACTCTCAGTCATAACAAACGCATTGATAATAGCGTTTACCACAGAATTTGTTCCCCGACTCTTCTACTATATGGAGCATGGTAATCTACATAAGTACACGGAATCAACCCTCTCCTACTACAATGCCTCACATGTCAATGAACTGTTGAAATTGGATTATCCCTTAGGAAATGTTACTCGTTGTTTGTGAGTGAATAGTTCAGAATTAGCATGATAATTATGATGGTGAAAATTGGAAATTTCAAAAAATCAACTTCACTACTCTTCTATTTGTTCAGGTATTCCGACTATCGGGAGCCGGTTTGGGAAGAGGACAACGACAAGAGATATAAGCCGACCGCTTACTATTGGCGCCTCTTAGCCGTCCGGTTGGCGTTTGTGGTGATCTTCGAGAACGTGATCGCGTCGTTGACGTCATTCATGCGTTGGGTTATACCAGACGTTCCCCAACAGTTGCGGCAACAGATCCGACAGCACTCCTATTTGACAAATGAGCTGATTATGCAACAGGAGTTCAAACGTGCCAAAGAACTCG
>JAQIXD010001488.1:0-14716 GCA_034699985.1 Minunthozetes semirufus
CTCTCTCTCTCTCTCTCTCTCTCTCTCTCTCTCTCTCTCCACTATTAAATATAAAGATTTGTTAAACAAGAGTTAGAAATTAAATTTGAATCTTTGTTTAGTATATAGAAGTATGGAATGAGTAGAGGAATGGGTAAAAATAATTTTAAAAATGCACCGAATAACTCATCAAAATTATAATCACTGTTTGTAAGCATTGATTTAAAGAACACGAAAAACATTAAAATAAGAAAAATAGTTTTCAATCTCTTCGTAAAAAAAAGATTAATTATTTGAAGTCAGAGGCAAATCATTAATGAGTGAAATGAGGCCTAAATTATTTAAATACAAATTGCATTCATTAATACAACGATAACTAAATGCTTTTGTGTATTACTCATAATAATGGAGTGGCTTCTGATGACAGTATGTTTTGTGGCCAGTGTTTCCTCTATTTATGCACTGACACGCTGTATATGATCATTGATATACCGCTTTATGGGCTTTAAACGTCTGTCTCATTAACCACAACCAACACATTTGTGCAGCTCTTGTATATCATTATGAAGAGGTGCGAACCTCTCCACTAAAAAAGGGAATACAACACAATCGCCAGAAATGAAAAGAATGAGAGCATTGAGCGCATAGAGTGAGCCTACTATTGATGATAACCGAGTATTGTATACAGGCTCCCGAGAGAGCACAGGAACTCAGCTGAATATGCATGCAATAATAGGGGATCGGGGGACGGGATTGATGCAGAATCAGACAGAAAAATGTTAGACATGAAAACGAGTCTTTACTCTTCAGTACTGTATTGTAGTGTATTATAAAATATCTGCTTTTGTGTGGCACTGCTTTTCATAATAGAGATATCACACAACATATTAGCGTTGACTACACAATACACTGCTCTCAAAATTATGTGCACACACTTTAACCATAACCATATAATATTCAATGATATACAATGAATAACAATATGCAAATTCTGCTAAATATGGGTACAGTTTGGCCTACAGTTCGCCAAAGATTTACTTTTGGCATAAAATTTGCAAATAATAAATGTTGAGAATCTGATGATGTGATGCCTCTAAACAATAGTTATGTTCTAAACGATGAAAGTGCAACACAATAGAGCAGCCATTCATAGTCAACTCAATCTCTATACCAAACAGTCCATCCCTTATCGAAGGCATAATTTTATAAGCAAACAGTTCTCCTTTTGGTATATTATGTGCAGAACTGGATCTGGACTTCATTCAGTCCAACGATTAATCCAATTGAAAGTATTGTCGAATTCAGTGAATATTATGATTAAAATTTTCTTCTCTCAGAACCCGGTCTGTCATCAAATCAAGAGAATAATTGAACAGTCATTCAGTGAGTCTATGATTGAGTCTATCGCAGTCTATCGCATATTCGTTAATATATTTTTGAACTTTCATTAAAGCGAACGTACATTACATGCAATCAGACATTTGAATGGATTATCAAAACTACAATTTATTTGAAACACAAAAATATAATTTAAGGTTATTTTGTATTACAAATGAAAAAAAGTTATTTTTGTTATAATGAAAGGAAAGACATTTATATTAAATTGTATTACATTAGATATGACAGTCAAGTCTATTATATTGAAGGCTGTGCTCTTCTAATACAGATTCTCTCAAAGTGACTCTTGGGAGGATGTTGTCGCACAGAATGTGTTTCTCTGTCTAACTGCATAACTGCATCACTTTATACACTATATGTGTATATATATGTGTGTCGTATAGAGCCTTATATCGCACTTACTCTCTGATAGTCTGGTTATGAATGTGAACGATAGCACTGCACAGCAATTCATTCGACAATTTCTGACATAATATGTAGAGAGAATTGAGCAAAACTATGGCAGTCATGGCACTAGTGAAGGCACAGCAAAGGCAGAGTAAAAGCAGAGGCATTGCTGACAAATTGCATTTATTTTCCGCTCATATCCATTGTGGCCTATGGGACAAAATGATAGATCAACTTATATTGAGACGTCAAACACAGATATCAAGACCTATATTACTGTCGTTGCCTTTGGGAGATGAGAAAATTGGCCAAAACGGCTAACATTCATCCATACACTCAACAAAGTGAGCACTGCCTCCACAACAGCTCTTATTTTCACTTTTCTGATTAGAAAATTGGTGCCATTTATCCAACATATCTATTATACCGTAATATATGATATAATTCAGTCATATAATGACATCTCTTCACACTTAAGCCGAACACACATTTAATCGTTGAATAATTATTCGGTTTTGTCGCCCGATTTCTATTTTAAGGTTTGGTTACCTCTATTCAAATGCTGTCCCTTTCACTGCTCACACTTACAAAACATTTGAATTGAAACTCACGACTCATGAGTGGGATTAGACTGGGATTCAAAAAAGAGCTGATATTATACAATATAAGCACAAAACTGACAAAATAGCAATAATCAGTGCCTAAACCTTACCATAGAAGAACTTTATGCTGTGCTCAACTACAGAAAGATAATCCTGACAAGTCTAGGCCTACTTATGACCAGTGCAGCTGTGGTGTAGTTCACTGCCATTACAGAACTGCTCTCTTTTTCAACAAAAAAGGATCCAATTCTTACAAAAGATTTAATGCAAATCAGAATTTGATTTTTCATACACACAATCACACACACATTGAATAAAGTGTTAAACCTTTTAAATATAAATAAAAATTTTTAAAAAATTAGAGATTCAACTGCAACTGCAGTATCTATCTATTATTATTATATTGATAGAAAATATCTAGTTTAGTTTACTCACCGATAGTGAATATCAAAATAATTTATACAACAATAATATCTCTGAGTTTGGATATGAGCTCTAGAGATCACAAAATATACACTTCTCTGTTATGGTTGTATGTATTGCAGTGAAGCCGATATATGAGGGCTAAAACATCATCCTTTGAACGATTGGAAACAATTTTTCAAAATCAAACGATTTTAACATTTTTTAGTCAAATAAACGACTGAAAGGACACAAAAAGTAAGAATTTGGTGAAATAAGTGTATGGATAACATGAATAACAGTTAAACTCTGATGTGGTAGTAGTGAAGTCGAGGTTTTAGTTTCAAACATAAATCTTTGCCCCTTTGGCTAATGATAGGCGTAGCGATTGATTCAACGTAAAGAAGCACTTACTGTATAGCATCACATGTAATATAAACAGTATTCGCTAGTGTTGTAACTTTATGCTTGACCCTTAGGGCAGTGGGAGTCCGACACCAGTGACTCCATATAGATATATAGGTCTATAGTGTTGTGGAAATAGCCGTCGGCCAAGATATGGGCCGCCTTTTAAGTGAAAACTTTTTTCTAAGTCAAAACTGTTTGTGGATTATCTACCTTAAGGTCATTTACCAATAGCGCACAGATTCCCAACACATCTCTTTGTCAGACAAATCCAATACAACATATTTGTAACTGTCTTTCATTCATAAGACTTAAATAAATAAAATACAATTCGATTAAAGACTAACAGTTTTATAACAAATATTAAATTTCTGACACATTTTTCAATTGATTGGCGAATAAGAAACGATTTAAAGTCATTTCTTAATCTATTTTATGTGAAACAGAAAACGTATTTAATTCAATAAAAGAGGAATTTATTCAAATTTCATAGAAAAGAGTCTTTGAATCGATTAATCGAAATCATTGAAAGAGGAAATGATATGAGAATCGAAAATGAATTGTTTTATATACACAACAAATGGATTGAAAGATCAATAATTAAAATGAATGAAAAGAGGCCATACCTGCCACGAGCAAGAGTCGAGTGCCAAGAATGACATTGTGGTGAAAATTTAATGAACAGAACTTATGTAACAGTTTTGGCAGCACTTGAATGTGTCCAAAGAATTGTTGAACTCTTTTGACTTTTTATACACAACTCATAGAAAGTCACTCAAAGTTGTAAAGATATTTTATCCGCTTCTTTATTCGCGAGCGCCTCAAATCCTGCTGAGAATCGAGAGGATGAGCTGTATCTGTGTTTGAGCCCTAGGCTCTAAGCACCGGCACCATAATGTTCATAATACTAATATAGTATATAAAACACAGGATAAAGAATAGAGAACTGATCGAACTGCGGACGCACTGTTACGCCCCTATTTATCCGGAGGGAGGACCTCATCCAACGATGATTGTAAAGTGCTCTAAGTCTGCTCACAGTGACTGTGCTCTAAATGCTATGGTTTGTGCTATGGTCTGTGCTCTGTTCAAATTCTCAGTTCAAATCTGTGTTCAACATCTCTGTCAATAGACTCTGAGAGCGGAATATATATTCAATTCTATACATAGTTTTTGTCACCGAATGCTCTCATAAAACATTACTTGTTTTCTATGAAATTTTTTACACAATCATAAAAACTATAGAATCAATGCCAGGAAAAACCTGTGCAGAGCAGTTCAGAGCTGTGCACTCACTCTAACCATCTCTAACTTGAATTCATAACACTATTCGTCGGCGAATATTTGCATTGATCTCAAACTCATCTGAAATTCAGAATACATTCTATGAATTGATAACAAATTTTTGTATAATTTCTCTGATTTGTGATCGGAATTACACCCGAAACGTTTTAAAGAGGAAAAATATAAAACTATTTGGTTATAAAATTATTATGTTATTCTAGCAAAGATTAGTTAACCATGATGCTTCAGGATAAGAACAGTTCTTAAGTAATGGATTGCATTTGAATCTAGCAATAAATCTAACTTTTTCCGTTTGATTGAAAAATAGTCACCTCTTGTCACGATTTATGCAATGAATGCAAAGAATAAAAACTAATTTAAATAAATTATTTATAACTCATTCGATAATCTCTTTAATTATCATTAAATTTAAGTTTAATTTTTCACTTGTTTTTAGAAAAACAAAATTCTTCTCAAAAGAAAAATGTATTAATATTTTAAATTTAATTCAATTCAATGCGAATATAAGAATCGGCGCACAGAATGTCAACACAAGAGTCACAACACTTTTGATTGCATTCTGAGCTACAAATCGATCGATAATATTCTCCGTTAACTTAATGTAATGATTGGCTGATTGTGTGACAAAAGAGGCGGAACTCCTCTTCTGTTTATCTCTGTTTTGTTACAAATATTACAATTCAGACAATACTCCCAATAAAAGAAATAATAATCACAGAAATTACTTATATTTCAAAAACTCTAACAATCAAAACATTACTATTTATTTCAATTATGATTAACTCTACTTTCTTCTCTATTTGGAATCAACATTATCTTGCTCAAAATACTAACAAATACTCTAAAGAGAGATAAAATAATATATAAATAATAACAAAGTTTATTTGTTCAATATTTTTGAATGAATAGAGACATTAAATTATGATAATGTTGAATTTGTTGAATTTGTTGAATTTTGTCTTCTTAGAAATATACAAATATTAATTCAAACTTTGAATTCAATAGCTTTTGGGCTCGAATTAGAAAAAGACAGTAAATCATTACCGGGAGCCTTTACTGGAGTTCATTTCTTTTTCGGTTTGGATACAGTCAAACCCTATTCTATTAAATTCTATTCAAAACAAAAGCATATACAGAATGTTGTGTTTATTAGGTTAAAGTGTAGGCAATTATTAGAATCTATTGCTTGAGTCTTATGTCTGATAAATGTTTGCTTTGAATTACAGAGAATTTCAAATAATTTCCAAAAAACAATATTTCGATGCATTCGCTGAAGGCTTTCGCTTCTTAATAGATTTAAATCAGAATAAACCGAATCTTTTATTTTAAATTTAATTACTTATAATTCTATTGAATTTTTGTGGTTTTCATAATAAGAATATTTTTGTATTCAATCCATACACTAATTTGATTGTAAGGCTTATATAACTGAGTGAATGGTTTTTCAATTTTCTATTCCTAACCTTTCAAATGAAACATTTAAAAAAATAATATAAAAATTTGGTTGTCAAATTTAAGATGTGAAATTATAAAAATTGAAAATGATTCATATGGATTGTATAGAAGAAAATAAGTTGCTTGCATTTTGATAAATAAGTATCAAAAATAATTACATATTCTTGGAACTGAACCTCGAGATAAAAATTCATTTGAAGTCATTAATATTAATCGAGAATTCAATTTAGAATTTTTTGAATATAATTAATAATCCAATAATTGATTATTAGAGTCATTCAATGCATTTTTGATTTACTAAAAAAATGTTGGATTAATACCCTTGCAATCAATGTGTAATTAATGCCATTAAAATCTCCCTCAAACTAAACTCAGACAAAATACAGATAAATTTTAGTTAAAATCTCCTAAAATGTGTTAAAATCAAAATATTTTATTAATAATTATTAAGAGTTAACTAAAACCTGATTTTCATATAAGAGTTATATAAAAGAAGTCTAAGATTTAATAAATACATAATATTCAGCAGTTTTTACGTCATTATCTCAATTGAGAGACTTTTCATATTAAAGATATCATAATCTTTTTCAAAAAATTTTCATTTGAGTCAAATCTTTGATAATTATTGGCTCTTCGTTTATTACTTACAGAAAAACATTTAATATTTATAATCAACGAATGAAAGTCTGATCACAGAGTTATCCATAATTTCAAACTGTATTTAAGATTAAAAAGAAAAGATATTTGACACATTTCTTCACTAATTGATCCAGGTAGTGAAAAATTTAAACATAATTGACCGTAAATTCCAAACATAACAGACCTTTTTCCCTAATTTTTGAATTATTCAGATACCAAAATGATGGATATTTTATAATTGGTTCTTCCGCATCACTACTATACCCCTTTCGCCACTTCTAATATAATAGTCTTGCAAAATAAACTAGTGGTTTGAAAACCAAGAATTTCAAAACCAAATGATTGGAAATATATTTCTTAATCATTGGAAAGGATTTCTAAGAAACGGTTTAATGAATTCAATGCTTTATTTTATGTATTTTGAAATAATAGGTTACAATGTTTTATAATGTTTAAAATGTTAATGTTATTTCATTTTACTTAAAATGTTTTTAATCATTAAATAAACATTAAATTTAATGAGAAAAGTCAATGCAATTAAAAAGATCCTTGTTTTCCTCGAATCTACTTTTCAATGGAAAACTTGATCACAAAAAGATATTTTCGGTTAATTTAAAATTTTAAAGAGGATTTGCCATTCAATTGGCTTAAATGGCCTCAATTTAAAATAAACCTGAACTAAAACGGATGAATTTGAAATCAACTAATAAAACATTTTTTAAACACTGATTGTTATCTGATTTCTATTAAAATTGAAGACAAAATCAAATTATTTGATGAATTTTTTATTTGCGAGTTATCTCTTGGAAAAAATCTGAACACAATTTCCCACAGTTTTCAGTAAAATCGAAACAATCTTTGAATTAAACATTTGTATCACCGGTTGAATGATTGAAAATATTTCTCCCAAAAAGACTTTAATTAATTAATTTTAGAGACAGAGACAGCACTTGACTGAAATAATTGAATAAAATGGACGACAAGTTTTTTATTCTAAATTAATTTGATTTTACAGATGATATGTACTATAATTAGAGGCCATTACTTATAATTAAATAAAGTTATAAAAAATGGTGTAAATTATCAAAAATCAAAGAAAATCCAAAACAAAATTTACATCACTTTAGCGATTAATGATTCTTATCACTGGTCAGAGTCACCACTAATATTAGGATCATTTTTTCTGAGTTTTATCTTCGTATAAATATTATATCATTTGAAAATATTTCTAAATTTTGATAAATATTGAAAACTGGGTTCAATAAAATTAGGAAATACATTAAGCGATAAAGGGTTCAGTTTTAAATTTATATACATAAATATTATCTAAAATAACTTATATTAAACACGATAATAGTTGACATTTTTAGATAACAAAGGTTTGATTAACAAGAGCCTATTAAAATCACATCTCTTTTAACTTTCCGACAATAGATCTTTGTTTTGATAAATAATGGATTTCATCAAATATTTTGAGTTCTAATCAAAGTCTTTGCCCTCTATCTCTCATTTTTAAAATAATTTTCTCAAAAAAAATGGAGAGGATCTTGCTATTAAATATATTAAAGAATTGCCAGATGCTTTTGTAAATGATAGAACAGAGAAGAAGTTTTTAACAGAAAGGTTCAAACTGAAGTGAATTCTTTGTGAGATTGAATTGTGATAAAAAATAATGGATGAAATTGGTTATAATCAGTTGATTGAAGGAATACAACGATTATAGACTATTATAGAGTTGAAAATCTTTTTATTATTCTAAAGGACTGACTATTTTGGGCCGGAATTTAAAAGTGTTGGTACTTTGTATATAATATGTGTATAATTCTTAGATTTTAATGATTTATTTGAGCGATAATCAAATTTCTAAAAATTAAATGCAATAAAATTCAATAATTAATCATCGATTGTGTTTGTTATCAATATATTCAGTCTCTCTCTTTATCTATCTATCTTACGTCAAATCGGAATCGACTCTCAAATAAAGAATAATTATTTTGATTCAAAGTTCATAAAACATTATAATATTATGCGAAACAAATTTTATATAACTTTTCTATTCTATAGATATAATAATTTATTAAATATGAGCCAAAGTTTTCCCATTGAATATATTGAATGCATTGAATGCTTGTATAGTTTAATTAGGCAGTTGTGTTAAAACAGTTATGAATAAAAGACAGCACCAGTCAGCCGGAGGCCCATAAGAGAGGAGAAATTAGAGACCCTATTACTGGCATCCAATCCATTCAATCTATCTCTGAGGGAGAATCTCATTAACGATGTAATTATAGATATCTAATTGGAGAGTAGTTGACATTTTATCGATGCCAACCATCACGAACTCAATAAAAAATATAATACAACTCAAAACTATACATTCAATCGTTATGTTTAATATTTGTATTAAATTGCATTCAATTCAAGTTTAGAGTCTTTTCTTTCTACACTTGTATACTTGACTTTCGATTTTCCATTCATTCAACAAATATCTCCGCTTTTCAGACATTTTATCAAATTTTTCCATCAAAATAATAATTATTTGAAAACAATAATTATTATTGTTATCAATATTCTCACAATTAGCCATTTTTATGAATGACTGCTATTTGATTAAACAAACTATCATGATACATTGTACCATCTCAAATTAAGCCTTTGATATCCATTTGATCAACAGTTGCATCATTTTTTAACAGTTAATCATGTTTTCATAATTGATTGAACTAATTAATCAAGTAATATAAAAGATATTTATAATAGATTTAATGGGTATTATTATTAAATTGAGTTAAATAATGTTGAAGTTTATAATTTGAATTTATCGAGAAATGAACTGATTTTAGTAACATTTGTATTCCATTCGCGCTTTTAAAGAGATTTCTTATATTCTGTTGGGTTTTGAGTAAATTCTATTCATTTCTAAACAAAATGTTTGTGAAAATGATTTATTTGAAGCGAAGTTTTTTATGATTCTTAGTTTAGTTGAGTCTCTGATTATTGGTTTGAATATTCATATGTAAGCGTAAAATACAAAGCATTTTCTGGTCTAATATGAGAGCGAAAGCTATTAGCCATCGCTATAACTCTGAACTTAAGCCTAAGGGTATCAAAAGTTTGTTGTATTCTCTCATTGTATTTATTCTGAGACTACGGATGGCTCAGCAGATTCGGTGTCGTAGTGACTGCCTATTATAATCGAACACTAGTCTGTGCAGAGTAGAGCACAGTTGACCGCATCAATGCCTTTTTAGCAGTACACAGCACTTTTTGATCACATCCAGCCCCCGGCATATAGAGCTGCTGCCAGTGCTGCTGTTGCTGAGTAATTACAGACTCTTTTCAGGTGCACTATTGTGCCAGAAATTCGCTGATAAAAATGTCTTTTGCCGGTCAATTACAAGTGAGACTCACAACAGAACAGCACAGAATAGAACAGAACACAACTGAACAGAATAGAACCAACTCTGCCATCACTTCCATCACTGCTTTCAAGTCTATAACATTATTGCACTAAAAGTTATGAATTCTTTTGGGATAAGTATAGTCCCATCTCATCCTTTAGGGCACATTCACTCAATACTTTTGAGTAACGGGATATGACTTAAAGAATAGAAAGAGCTCTGAATCTGAGTCTAAATGAGTTTCGACAAAATGATGTCAAATTATTAGCCGACAAATTCAACTTTTTGTTGTTATCCACGACATTCTTTCTAACATTAACTTCGTTTAAAGCAACAAAATTTTCAAAAGAGAGGGAAAAGGGAACAAATAGATAGTTGGAGTCACCACCAGATAAGTCGCGCTTCAATTCTTGATAATAGCGACCGTTTGTCAAACATTTGTTATCTTTTGTATTCATTTTATTCAATTCAAATGAAAAAGATTTTTTAATGAGACTAACGATTAACCAAACGTTGAGTTAATGCAAATCTAATTATTCGATTTGTTATAGAAAATACACAATTAATGTATTTATTTTCCCACGAATACCATCCCATCCCTGAGGACAGTGTCATTAGAAGTTGCGTTTTATTAATAAAAATAGAAAAATCAAAGAAAAATTTATTTAGTTTTCAATGTATTATATTTCAATTGAAAATATAGTAGTGATGGGGAAGACCTACTGTACACTATATTTGAGTACGTGTTATGCAAAGCGCGGTTTGTGTCCAAAACTATTGTTAACGCATCAAAAACCTCCAAATAGAGTATAAACTGAAATAATAGGGGTCTGTCTGTTAGCCATTGTTGTGGACCTCTTTTCAGAGCAAAACATATTGAGATTTAATGTTCTCTATATATCTAACCCTAAAAACCTCACATTATTTGCCTCAAAGTGAATGACTGAGAAAACAGTGAACACAACACTGTTTTGGCTTTGAAAAGAAGCTGCAAACAGTATACCACTACCAGTGCTATTATACCAGCCCCTCATCTAATACTATTGGGATAAGGGATACGGTTAGTTGAGAGCAGTGTTCATAACGTCAACTCACATATAATACACTTCACTGAACTTCAATTCTTTTTGGTCTCAATTTTTTATATTATTTTATTTTTTTAGAGAAAATAACAAACATTTGGGAAATATTTGTTTAGATTCAAACTCTTGGAAAAAGAGGGAAATCTTGGGAGAACTCACAATCAGTCTAAACGACAATTTTCAAGCTCTGGTGCACTTCAATGAATGTTTCGCACCTCAAATACTATTATAAAACGGAAGAACTCGCACACCCCGGTAGTAGACTGACCACAAATATTTCTCTACCCAATGATTCCTATTGAATTGATTTTCAATTTGAATTGAACTCTAATTCTGCAAATATTTATAGATTTAAAATAAGCTCTTCTTTTAATTCATCAAACATTTTGATCATAATTTCCTCGTCGAAGATGAGGCGTTTGTAAAGACATGTCTGATGAAAGAATCAAGAGTCCAATCATCGTCCTCTTCCTCAAATTTTAATTAAAACGATTGGTTAAATAAAAGCAATAAATAGAGAATATATTTGAGTTGTTTTGCATAATATTGTTGGGAATTTCGTGTGAATTGATTTGGTTTTTAACTTTTTATTATTTAATTTGATATTAAGTTTTATTTCATCTGATTTTCGCATTGAATTGAGTTCAAGTAAATAAAGAAATGTCAGTTCAGTCTATTAAATGAGTTTCTAATAAACTAATAGATTGAGTCTCAAAATGTTGAGTGAGTTTAGAATAAAAGCAATTAATTAGTTGTAATCAATCGATTAGATATTATTTATGATTTAATGCTTGGAATGCGTGTCAAACTTATAGCCATCAAAACGAATATTATTTGAATTTAATCAATGGATTATAAAATGAAATTAGAAAAAATATCCTGAATAAATTAGCAAAAAGCACACAAATCAGTGTAAAAAATGGTAATTAAATGACATTTGATTTTATGCTAAAATGATTTATTTCTTTTGCGTCTCTTTTTTCTCATTTGAAAAAAAATTATAAAAAATTATCGATTTCTTAGAAATTAAAACAAAATTAAACAAAGAAAAAGAATTAGAGGAAAATGCACTTAAATTAAAATAGTTCAAACACAGACTCCGTAAAAGCACAGCCCTTATCTCAACGGAGCTTTTTATCAAAAATTTATTTCCGAATTATTTATTTATTTATAACAATCTTTTCATTGTTTGTGAGCTCTGAATAAATTACAATTATTTGCATATATTCCTATATTTCACATAAGTTTTTATCTTTAAATTTCTTTTTTTCTTTTATTGATATTTGAGTTTAAAAAAGTTTTCTACTCTAATAAGCAAACAGTTATTCAGAATGAAAGAGAATTTCATAGAAATTCAAAAACGGCTACAGAATTGAGAAACAGTATTATTATTATTATTATTATTATCATTTACTTTTGCTGTTGGTTTGGTATCCTTTTAACAATAATGTAGAAATGTTTTGCATCTTTAATGTTCTTTAGCCTCGGGTTAACTTTCTTTTTCAGATGTATTAAAACTTATCTGCATATTATAGCAAAGAATTGCATAAAATAAAAGCTCAAATCGTCTTATAAAAAGTTTTTATCTCAAAGGAAATAAAATATAGATATATATTCATGAAAAGTCTCACTCGACTCATATCCAACTCATTTCTGAATATATAATATTAAATATGAAGAAAGCGTTTCGCCTCTCATCGACTTTTTAATCCTAAAAAAGCCTAAGAGTTTGGAGCGAAGTATCATTTGATGATAATGTTGGCGATGTGTTCACTCCGACGCCCGACACCACTCTCTCCTCATATAAGTGCACAATAAGGCTGACATCGAAACCAATTCTAAGTTGAAATAACACTTCAACCGATACAGTGAGCACTTTATGCAACCACTATATAAACATTGTATATATTGGACACTAATATACACATCAATCGAATAAAACTATTTTCATGTCTCACATCAGAAACAATAACATTGAAATCGTGGGAAATAAACACTCGCTTTGACTATCAATACATAATAAACCATACATTTTCACCAAATTCTCATCTTAACGGCTAATGTGGGACTCCTCTCAATCCATGTCTTGTTATTTCTTCATAAAATTACATCAAAATGTTTTAATTATTTTCGTTTTGTTTATCCATAGCTTATAGAAAAATAATTGTTATTCTCATGTCTTTCATCTAAAAAAATCTTCATATCGATCACTAAATTAGTTTTGAAGACCAAATGCGTGGGAAATGACAATAAAAAATAAAGGGATACTCCACTGGACTCATGTTTTTTTTGTGTGACAAACAATTGAAAAGGGATTAACTCAATGCAAACAAATTAATAGCAGATTAAAAGAAGAATCAAATGAAGAGGAGAAGACCTCCAAAAAGAGTCAATTGTAATAAATATCAATAGTTTTGGACAATTTTCTAATTTATAGTTTATATAACAAAAGCGGAAATTCTTGTAACTCTTCCTGAGTTTCATAAAAATAAAATTTTAAATTAATTCAAAAAATAATTTACATTAGATTTATGAAGAATATATAGTTTAGTATAGTTTAAACTTTAAAGTGTCAAATGACCATCTCATGCCTTAGGTTGTAGTGGAAAAGCTAAGAAGATGATTGGTTAGTTTACTTTGTTTTTTGAAAAATTAAGTGTTCCTGAGTTACAAACTAATGCGGAGCTAATGACAAATGTAATCATTTTAGTCAAATGATATCAAATGATAAATAATATATATTTTTGATAATTAGTATTAATTAATTATTTCACATAAATTGTTAAAAGTCTCACTAATTTAAAAGATTTAACACATTTAGTAGATTTATCCATGTGAATTTATTTTATGATTTTTCAATATTTTAATTATTATTAATTTTATTTTTCAAACAATAAAAGCTATAATTAGTTGTGAGAGAGTCTGTCGAACAGCAAATTAGTCTTAAATTTGATATAACTTATAATTATTAGCAAAAGTGATATCAAACGCTCTTATGATTTAACGCCAAACCTTTTAATTACTTTATTTTTTATCCATAATTTTTGATTCATTAATACTTAAATAACCAAATTTAAAATGGAATTCATTTAAAAGTCTCTTTAAATTTGACAAAATTCTAGCAATTCTTGTAAATCATGTCTTTAATGAAATATTTATTGACTTTGAGTTCGAATTCTTTAATTATTACTTAATTTTCTTATTTCTCTCACAAGAAATATTATTAACCCTCCCTATGGTGGAGCGCTAATAGACTTAACTTTAATTTTATCATTTAAGAAAAGTTATCCACATTTATTAAAAAGACCTCCATCTACCAAAACAAAGATTTCTCCCACTCTCAAAGTAGATAATAGTGTATAATAGTTTGGTCACAATAAATGAAAATAAATTTGAAATAAAAACATTTTTCAAAAGAATATAGAATTTTATTACAAAACTATTCTAAAATCTTTTTAAGAATTTGGTTCTCTTCACAGAATTTAAGATTATTTCCTTAGATTTCTTTGTTTTTCAATTCGATGCAAACTTTAAATTAAATTCTCAAAAATTTATAGTTTGACATTTGCATCACTTGCATCACTTGCATCACACTCTCTTTCCTCGTTCCTATTTCTTTCTCTCTTCTTATAAAAGTCTATTGAATGCAAATTCGATCTTT
>JAQIXD010001489.1:0-14716 GCA_034699985.1 Minunthozetes semirufus
TATTCCTCGAAAGTCCGCATAAATTGTAGTCTTTTATGTATTGACTATAGTTTCCGATCTTTGATTCCAATGAATGACCTCTCACTTGAAGTTTGATTTTTATTTTAGTCATTGCCTTCAAAATCAAGATATTTATTACGAATTTACCCGAAATTATTGAAATGAAAACAATTATTAAAAACATTTTGTTTTACTTTTATAGTGTTTTTCAAAAGGTATTCAAAATAATAGTGTTTTGTATTTTAGGCTTCAATTTCATAATTCGATACATTTTTCATGAATTTTGAGTTTTATTTGAAATTCAATCAAAAATTAGATATCATTTCAGAGATAACACAACAAAATATTGACTTTTAAAATGATTTTGTATCTTTGTTAGGACCTTTGTTATTTAAAAAAGGATAGTTTAAACATAAATTTTTAGTTTTCAATGCATTTATTCATGTTAAATCCAAAAGTGAACCAGCAAGTAGAAAAATAGTTTTTAAAAATATTAAAAGCCTGTCTTACAGGAGATGTATTTGATTAATAGGATGAAATAAAATGATCCTGGTTAATTCAAGTCAAAAATAAGAATGCAAATTATCTAATAATTTTCGTGATCGTCGTGATTCACCCTGGTGTATTTCGCATATAAACCGATGTCATAACTGCCTTGCTGAGACTTTTTGTAACGATGGACTGCAAAGATGACTGCTACGCTGACAACCAAGAACAAAGCGAGCCAGATAAAATTTTCTTCGATAAATCTTATTATGCCGAGATTTTCTTGATCATCTGGAATCAAGGGCATTTCCGGACTGTTTGATCTACTAGAAGTGTTTTCAACTGTAATTGTTGTGTCCTTCGTCATTCTATCATAGGAATAAGTTTCTATGCACTAAATAAAAATAAAATTAGCAAGCTAACTTTTTTTTTGAAAAATATTCACCTCGTTGTCTTCCAAAATGCAATAAGCTTTTTTCTCATAGAAAACACCAATATTGAATGTGTCATTGTTGAGAAATAGTTCCAACTTATCCATCCCGATAATCTCTGTCATATCATTGTAAGCGAGGGTCAAATTTCGCGAAATTTCTTGGTTGAGGCTGTCTTTCGACATTGAGGGTGCTTTCGATTTTGAACAACTGGGGAAACTTCCTTGACTTGTCTCAAGAGGATAGAACAGAGACAGACTTTCGCCATTACGAGAGGTGTTCCGGAATTCCATTTCATCAGTTTCGTGGTTAACCCAAGGGTTACGCCTAATTGGCTCACCCCCGTCCTTCTGAGAGATCAAATTTATACTTTGAAAAATTAAATAGCATTGAAGAATTTTGTCTCTATTTCACCTTGAGCCCTAAAAGAAGCGATAGCCGCTTATTGGTGAATTTATGGCAAAATGGTTTCAACTCGTAATGAACCCAGTTTTGCAACATTTCATCGTCCGGGTTATCCCGCAGTTCTGGTTTAATGATACCTGGTCCATTTTTCACGATTTCAATTTGTGTGATTGCGTGATCCGTCAAAATGACCAAGGTTGAGCCATCAATGAATGATAATGCGTTTTTCACATTATTATCTCTTGTTTCAACCCGAAGAACGAGAAAAAGGATCAGGCTAATCCTGGGTAGGACACTGATTAGCCAAATGCTCATGTTTCACTTCAGTAAACTGTTTAATTTAATATGGTCATTTTAGTAGATTGACTATTATTTAAAAATGATCAAGATCATTCTATCTTTTAAATTAGCTAAAATCCAAAGTTATTTTTCATTAAATAAGCAAGGTTTCATCAGTATCTCTGAATGATAGCGATTTTATTGCATGATAAAAGTAAACAAAATAGATAAGGAGAGTTTTTTGTACGTCATAACTTCATTAATAAATATTTAGATGTCTCATAATAAGAATAATGAAATCCACATGTTAAAACCAGCTAGCTACATTTAGCCTTATTTATTATAAATTAAATATTATGAGCCTAACATCAATACCATGAAAAATCATCTTTGAAAAAAGTGTCAAATTATCAATTGTAATTAATATTGCTCATACTAAAATCATAGTATTTCATTCACAAAAACTCATTTTTAATTGAGATTATTTTACTATCACTAATTAATGATGATAAATTAACATTGATAATTTTAAAATAGTAAACAGTTTCACTTTTGATAACATTTCAAACTTGACACTTTTATCGAAAATTTGCTTATTTTGGATCAAATTAATCAGCTTAGTTTTTATTGGAGCTAGTTTGTTAAATAAAATATTTTTTGATAGACAATAATCAAGCATAATTAAATGATAATTTATTAAGCTCACCTGATTCTCCAAGAAGTAAACTTTTTGTCCTGAATGTTTTCGTTGCACACTTTGAGACGTTTTGTTTCACTTTGATGATGTAAAAAGCCCACTCACTCAAAACAAAGTACCTATCTTATCTCTTCCTTAATTAACTGATAAAATTCCTAACATTTCCCTATTATTATTATTCAAGCAAGCAATATACAACAAATTATATTTTGACCATTTTTATGTTGAGGAAATAATTTATTTTTCAAAGAATTTTATATTAATTTGAAAATTTATTAAATTATATTAACTAAAAGTTAACTAGTTCAATTCTACAGCCAAATTAACGAGACAATTCAAAAAGCTTGACACCAATACCACAGATAAATGTTAAAAGCTAAAGAGAAAAAAAATTTACCATGCTTAATTCCAATAAACAAAAAACTAAAATACCTCTAAAAGTCGCCATTCATTTATAATAAATAATTTGAGAAATGTGAATCCAATTTGGTTCTTGCCACTTCTCTCGATCAAATTAATGAGCTAATTAGGCAAAGAAAAGGTACATTTCATAAAATCCCTCTATAGTTAAGACTTGCCTTCAATTTGGTTGATATTAGAAGTCTTCTGTTATTAGTTCTCAGGAATAATGAGTTCAGGATTTTATACGTTTTGAACGTTTCGTTGAAAACCTTCGACGAGAAGACAATCATAAGGAGAAGGTATGAGAACTCGACCATCAGGATGAAGGTCAGAGTCCTACTGATCCAGATGTTGAGCTCACCCAACAGGATAATCATCAATAGGGCCGACAATATCATTGAGAGGGAAATCCAATTGATTGGGAAAAACTTTGACCAAAACTCATTCAATTTGAAGAATTCTTTGTTCTTTTTGTCCAAACTCTTGAACAGTTGTCTCAGTTTTAGTTCGTCGAAGAACTTCCTCTTATTCTGGCCTAAGATGTGCTCGAATTCAATGAATTTGTTGTTAAACAAACGGAACTGGATTTTGCAATAATGGGTGAAAAGAACAAAATAGATCATCTGATAGATAATTATTCCGCCATTGAATAAGGCATACAATGTGTAAAATATAGACCAGATCATTCCAAAAAGAATGAACTCTCTCAAATTGAGCAAGGTGAACAAAGTGCTCAGGCTTATGAACCAGAATCCGCCTGGGATTAAGACCTAGATTATATTAATTAAAAATTTCAGCAAGATATAAAAAGTGTGGATGGTCAACATTAGTCGATTGAAAAATAATCTAGGTTAAACCTTATTCTTCATTAATTACCTTGATCAAACATTTGCATATCTTAAAGACTTGTTTGGACAGCATATCATCTGGTTGTCTGTAGCCATTTATGTCTGCCCTTGTAAATGGAACCAGATACTCTTTATGGGGGTCCTTTTTGTGGTAATAAAAGTGTAATAGATGAGATCCCATAGACAGGGAGAGGACAGCCATCATCCATAAATTCCAGAGTGGTTTGAGCCTCCAATCCATGGCTATGTCGCCGACAATCACCGAATATTCCCTTTTATTCATCAGAAGAGAAGACAATTCCTTCAGAAATACCACAGAATTGACACCAAATATGAGGTAAGGATTAAACAGGAATTTCCGATGTTTTGTTGACAACACATTCTTGTTAAAAATGATACCGTTGTTGAAGAGTATTTCGTGGCAATGGATCAAATTGTCTTTAATCCACTTCTTCCGGATTATTAGGCTCTGATTTGGGATCAGGTCTTTTGTGGGAAACATTTTGATCTCTGAATGATTTGGTCTTCAATTTCAGACATAAATTGTTTTTGATTTGAAATTCTTGTCTTTTGTTTGAACACAGAATTCGAGTGAAAAACATATTTTCGTTATATTTAATGACCATTTTTTTCTATAATGGGATTTTTCATTAAATATTGCCACTAATAACTCAACAATGTTAATGACCTTGTTATCTATTTTACAATATTTGAATAGTATAAAAAATAATCAAGCTAATTCATTATTTGAAGAGAATATAAGAATATTCTTGTTTTATAATTTTGTAATACACCAGGAATTACAAGGTTGTCCTGTTTTAAAGTGCTTGGCAAATCACCTTGATAGCTATTTTTCGTGTTTTAAGCTAATTAGTGATAAGACAAATGTCTTGTTATGCAATAAAGTAAACTTAGACATAATTATAGATTAATATTTCTAATTAATTATTCTTTAATATCTTGTTTATTTACACAAATAATTGCGTGAATTTTAAACATTAAAATTAATTAGACTGTTTTGATCCTTTTTTAACAAGATTGATTATCAATTAAATTTTCCAAAAAACATTTTAATTCTAGTAAAAGAATAATGGTATTTTATTAGATAATTTATTTAGAAATATCCAGGAAATGTAGGAAATTTTCAATTATAAACTGTAATTAATGCGATTTTATTTTATAAAATTAACCAGTTCAAATACATTAAATTCTTTTGGCCACGACCCCACTGATTGATTTTTATTTGTCTTGCTCATCTCGAAATTATTTTTATTGAATTTTGTGACGGGTATATCAGATGACTAACAAATAATTAATATATCCAATAAAATCTGGGTTTAAAGGGACCGACATATTGGACAGAATAGAATCCTAGCAATCAATTGATTACGGAAATGTCATATAAATTATTGACCCTTATTTTGCTATCATGTAAGTTTATTACACTAAAACTGACCAGTGCAATAATTCAAAATTTTATCAAGGTTTATCAATTGATAGGCAAGTTGTTGCAAATACAATTGAAACAACAACAAGTGCATCTAGCACATCAACTGTGCAATCGTCTGTCCCCTCAACAACCAATAGTGGTTCGACCACACCAGGTACATCAGGTTCGACCCAGGCTACAACGCCAGGTAAATTAGCAAGCTAAATTAAGTATTTGAACATTTATAATTTATTTTCATTACCTCTCATATAAAAAAAAGCACCAAGCTCAACAATAAAAGTATCAAGCACAATCACTACACCTGCGCACACCACAAATATTGGAATTAATTTGTACAAGGCTGATTTGACCAGTACTGGCAGTACCCCCACCCCGACCACAATAACACCCAAAATTAGCCTGCACAAGGATACTGGAACAACAGCTCCCTCCTCATCCGGTGGCAAGGTAGATAATAAAAAGCTAGAAGAGTGGGACGAAAAATTAGCTTGGCGAATGTTTTTCGGAGACCCGAAACACCCCTGGCCAGTCGAACAGAGGGATTACGCAAAATACTGCGAAATGTGAGCTCGGTCATAAAAAAACACCTGGTTAACCCGAAATTTAACCATGATCACTATTTTTAATCAGGCAGAATAAAATCAAAGACTCAGATGAGATAGCATTTTACAAGGACATGTTCCCGGGCAATAACCTTGCTCAAAAAGTTGGCAAGATATTCGCAGAGGATGGCCAGGCATACATGAAAAAGTTCTGCGACCCCGAGGTTTATAACAAGGATGTCTCAAAGAAGGGGCTCATGGCAACTATGGGCGCGCGAAACGCTAAAATGTACCGTGATTCCCTAGTTGAATCTTTGATGATGAATATGAAAGATCCAAAGCCTCATAATTTTAGCTGGCTCATTTGGTAATTTAATTTTGCCAAGCTATTTTTTAATCAAACTGAACAGGATTAATTGCCTCATGAAATTTAACCATGATAACTTTTTTCCACAGCATTTTGAACAAGTGGGCCACGAGCACAGAGTTGAAATACCCCGATGACCACGAGGTGAGGGATAGTATCAGGAGCTTTTTGAGCGAAACTATCAAGAAAATCAACAAGGTGCTCGAAGATGACACAAAAAGTAAGCCCGATGACCAGTGCATGGTGGAGCTGGTTGTCAAAAAGCTCTACGAAGATCCGCCAAGGTCAATTCAAATCTTGGTGCTCAAAGCTATTGATAAAATGCCAAAATAAAATCTTGGTAAAAATTTGCTTTTTCACCATGATTAAAATTCAAACAGAAACAACTTTTTATTATCAAATTCAATGATCACATATCACAGCAAACATAAGTTGGTGATTAATAATTAGATAAATTAACAAGTAAGATCACCATGGAATAAATAAATTTCTCATAATAAATATAAGTTCAATTAAATTGATACTTGATAAATTGCACAAATGTTTTATGAAGGTGAAGTAATTTCGCGAAATATCTCTGATAAATAGCATGATTAAATGTTAAAAATTGGACTTTGCTTGATCAGTTGCTTAATTCACAAATTGAACATGCTAAAATTACGAATCGAATGCTTGAATAAATTAACAATTTGGAAATTGAAAATTCGGTAAAATTCAGCAAGATAAATTATCAACAACGAGAATAAATTCAGTTTAAATTAAGCTAGGAATGGAATAAGTACCATGGTAAGATTTTTACAGTTAAGTGTGACTCAGTTTTTGTATCAAATTAAATGTTCTTTCAAATTCTGGATTCATTTCTTTGGAACTCATGTCCGGACCTTTCGGTTGTCTTTACCGGCGATCAGACCATTCAAAGACTTTTGGTGTCGCTTCTGGTGTTGATTGGAATTCGAGTTCAGTTTGTTGTTCAGCAGATTATTCGTGGAATTCATGTCGAATAGAGTGTCCGACTGGGAGTCCGACGAGTCAGACATCAGTGTCTTTGAGTTCAGTTCTTTGACATTATTGGCCAACAACTCGATCCGGTCGGCGCCCGTTATGTCGTAGTCGTCGTCCAGAAGTGTATACCGGTTTCGGTTGGATTTCCTGTACTTTCGGGTCCTAAGCGCCGGCCGTTTGGCCTTCAGATGGGATATACAGCAAACGCAGGTCCAGAAGAGGGCCGTCACTGTTATAACGACTGTAAATGATATCACAATTACGTAGAGAATACTCCAGTCTGTCCGAAGATAAAGGAATGGAAGATGGAGCGAGCTATATTTTTTATCTTGGTGCAATTAAAAACTTACCACAATTACTCTCCCGATCGCCCAAATGGTATCTTATGATGTCTTCCATCCAAAAGGCTTCGCACAGACACCGTTTGGTGTACTGATCACATGACCCGTGGTTTGAGCACTCGTTCTGACAGACTATTTGATAGATGAGTTGCGAATCGATTCAGTTTTTTCACCTTTTCTTTGAAAAATCAGTTGAAAACTCACCGAATGTTTCAATGGATATGACTTCAGGTGTGATAAGACTGGAATCGGTTTTCAGTTTTTGTTTCAGTTGTTTAACAACTTTCGGACCAGAAATACGTTTATTTGTGTTTGTGTTCAATACTGTGAACAATATTATGACTCTGGAATGGAGAGGGAAGACCATTAGTGCCAAGATTATTCAAAATGCAAAATAATCAAGCTAATAATGATATTTAAATTCCGCGCAATCCATCAATAACTGAACAAAAGTCAGAACTTTATAATAGGTTTACAACTTTTAAGGTTAATGTTTTGCTATTTTTATGAATTCACTTCAGTTTTAGCTAAGGATTGAAAGACGACTTTAAAGTGACGGACCTTGGAATCAACAAATGCTAACATTTGTTTTGAACCTCAAAATCTCTCAACAGATGGCGTCTACTGTTCGGTGAATAAAATAAATTCAAACAGAATTTGCAAGATTTAAATATTCTTGGAGAATGTGAACATTTAACTATCAAATGAGCTTGCTAAAAATTAAAAAATAAGTTAAACCATTAGAAACTGTGAATAAAATCCAAGATTTAATTGAGTTTAGGACTTTTTTGAGCAAGATATATTGGAAAAGTATAGCCATAAGATTTCAAAAATTAAATATCAGGATAAATTTCATGATAAAATAATCCAGGCAATAATGCACCATGCTAACTTTACCTTCTTGTGTGAGTGGTTGCGTCCAATTTGATTAATTGCACTTTTATGGGCTGTCCCTCATTGATGAGCAGTTCCAGCCTTTTCAAGACAGTCAACTCCTGGTCACTGGTGAAGGAGCGGACGTCAGTGTTGAGGATGAGCTCGATTTGATCGCTCATATCGGGCGCCGGCTTAACGATAAGTGAGGCCACGTCTGAAGACTGGGAGCCCTGGCTGTCGGTAACCATCAATCGGAACAGATATCGGCCGACAATCAGATTCGTCAGACGAAGAACCGGAGTATAGGACGAGTTGTTGATAGTGTCGCCGAAGGCCAGGGATTCTGGTGTGCGCTGCCATTCATAGGACACTATCTCCACGTCGTCGTAGGACTGACTGCCGTTCAGAATCACCTTTCAATAAAAAGTATCATGGTAATTTTATTGGGCGCGGAACAGCTCAAAGAGGACATACCTCAGTGACAGGCAGTGTGACAGTGATGTCGCCGCCGGCGATGGCTTTTGGCGGAGAGTTCTTCTCCTGAATGACCTCCACTTTGACCACCGATGAAGAGTTGGCCTCTTTTGAGTCCCAAACAGTTAACCGGAACTCGTATTCGCCCGGAATTAGTTTATTCGTCAAATTGGCCTTCGATTCGTTCGAATTGATTATTTGCAGCCATTTTGGTCCTGAGCCAACAAGAGTGAGCATGGTGAAAAATTATTTTCAATTATCTTGCTAATTTTAAAAATTAGCTAGCTCAATTACCGCTGGTCTGTTCCCAGAGCCATCTTTTCACGCCGGAGTCGTCGTGGGACTGACTGCCATCTAAGAGGAGCGGCCTCTCCAGAGGTAAGACAACTTTGATCTCTTTGGTCGTTATGGCAACCGGTGGCTGATTGTTCTCCGGTTTGACAAAGACGTGGACTTCGGCGGCAGAGCTCTGGTTGGATGTGTCGGTGACTTTCAGGACAAACTTATAGACACCGACTTCCAGTTTGGACAGGTGTAGGAACGGCGTGGATGTGCCGTCCATATCGACTGCCGATAGTTTGCCATTGTTTTCGTCCGGTGCTCTCGTCCATTGCCAGGTGACAATACCCTGTGCGAATTGAATTTTGTGCATGGTGAAAAAAGTGACATGGTGATTTTTGCCCCTACCTTGTCGTCAGTGGACTGGTTTCCCATTAAAGTGATCTCGTTCTGGGGCTGGAATATGATCTTGTCCTGTCCGGCGTTAGCGGTGGGCGGATAGTCTATCTCTTTGAGGACAGTTATGTTAGCGATGGTTGAGTTGATGGCGCCGTCGGAGTCGGTGACCGCCAGCTTTATTTGGTATAAACCGGGTAACAGATCTTTCAACTGAAGGATAGGTTTTGAGGGCAGCTCTATGTTCTTGTAGCCGATGGGGACAGTCAGGGCTTGCCTGTGCGAAAAAATGTGCTTGATAAAATAATAGTTTGATTAAGCATGGTGAAAAATGAGAATTACCAATCATATTTAACAATCTTGTTGTTATTATCGTCGGTGGAGAAGGACCCGTCCAATACGGTGTCCTTATTGGGCAACTGGACAGTCGAGTTGGCCGGTTGTATGACCGCAACGGGGGGTTTGTTGACCCTCTTCGGCGGTAAGACAGTGACGTTGACCTGAGCGCTCTCTTTCAGGTCTTTATCGGTGACAATGACCTTGAACGTATAGTTGCCCACCTTTAAGTGGGACAGTTTTATGTGGTCAGTGTTGGAGCCCTCCATATTGCCCACCTCTTCGGTGGTGGAGGGCTTGGCTATCAGCTGCCACTCGTATTTGTATGACTTGGAGGTGTCGTTGGAAGAGGAGGGCTGTGCGCCCAACACGAACGCCGAGATTGTCGTCTCATCCCGGGGTAATTGGATCACCTGATCGGGACCGGCGGACACCACTAAATGCCGTACCGGAGGAACCGGTGCCGATGTTCCGCCTCCTGTTGAGCCACCGGTTGTCACGTTTGAGATCATTGAAGAGGAATCAGATTCTTGACTCTCGTCGCTCAGCACTGGTTCTGTTGCCTTGTTTTTGGAGAGGACCGGCTGACAGACCCCTTTCCCATCTTTTGCCCACCCCTTAACGCACGTACAGACCCCCTGACGCCTCCTTTTGCCCGACTTCTTGCAGAACTCATTTTCTGGACACTCTTTCATTCCTAAATTGCATATAATGTTGGACTCAATAAAAGGCGGTTCTGTGTCGGCTCCGGACAGGTAGTCTTCCAGGATATTATTGATCCTATTCTCCCTCCTCTGTTTTGGATCTTGGTATTCATCGTCGCTAAAAAGTGAGCATGGTAAATTAATAAATTAGCAATTAAAATTTTGTGGATGGTCAATTATTAATAGGAATTCCTTCTTACTTTAGGAACTCCTCCTTTTCAGAATAATCATTTGAAATATCCGGGTCAGATTCTGTGCCTGGTACATTCCTGACGAACACCATGGACGTTTTGCTGAACTTACTGCCGGCCCGTTTGACGGGTTCGCACACATCCATGGAGTTGCAGGTTATGTGAAAACAGGTGCTGTTGTGGAAGAAGACAACATTGCAGGTGCCTCTCGCGCAACAGGACTGGGTGCAAGAGACCAGGGTCTTGTGCTGGGCGAGCTTGGTGAACTGGCCCACTGAAGTTACGCCTGGAACGAAAAAATTTGGAATTAGCATGATCAAATTCAGTGAAGAGAAACATAATTAGGTATTCCATATGTATCAGGTTAATTCTTGAATTTTAGCATGTACCTTTTGGCGTCACGTGGCTAAAGACTTGGAGGGGTGCGTAATCACTCGACGGACAGTTGAGTTTTGAGATGGATATCGAGGTAATTATATTGACGTTAATCAGGAAAATCAAAATTAATAACAAAAACGAGAAAAACAGTGAATTTTTGGTTATATATGAGAACATCACAACTGATTCCCTCCCAAAATGACCAGAGCTATGACACGTCAATCATGACTTTGAAACAGAATTTACCTAGCTCAAAATCTGTTCTAATAGGAATAAATTGTGCATTTATCAGGAATGAGCTAGGTGAAAATGTTTTGCTTTTTGAGCACTACCACACAAAACAGGAATGCCTTTTGGGAGTGTTTACCACACAAAACGTGACATTATTTTTGTGCTGAGCGTTCTGGCTGTGCTGTTTTCTGTGGCTGCCCTACCAGAGTGAGTGCACAGTACAGAGCACAGGCTGATCTGCACAGCACAACACTGCTGGCACAGGGCTGCTGTGCTTTTAGAGAGAGAAAAAACGGCTAAAAATGGCCGAACGATATGTACTGCAAGTATATGTCGGCGCTCTGTCCCGACTGTACGAAGCGCTCAGCATTGAGGCCTCGAAGACGACTACCGCCGAGGAGATAGTCGACTGTATCGCCGACAAGTTGGGCCTCAAAGAGAGCACATGCTATGAGTTGGCAGAAGTGATGACCGACTGCGACGGCGGCCAAGACTGCAAAGAGCGCCGCATCGAACCGCACGAGTGTCCGGTGGCTCTCCAGCTCCTGTGGCCCAAGAAGTCCACCTCAAACGTGGCCTCAGCCTCGGGCGCCGAATACAAGTTCTGTTTGCGCAGGAAAGTCATGCAGTCGATGAATTGGTCCCTCTCCTGGACCGACTCCACCGACAGCCAACTGATCCGAGACTATTTCCTCCGCTTCCTATACCAGCCCCGGGACAGGGAGTACCCGGATTTGTGCCAATTGCCAGATCTCACCGAACAGACACTATTAGAAAATTTAAAGGTATGTCCCAAAAGGCTATCCCTTCACTATTGACAAAACAGTATTGTTTTGTTATGTGTCAATAATCTTGCTCTGTTTAAATTGTATCCTGGTGCTTTTTTCACTGGATACTGGCCAGTACCCTCCATTATTAATTGTCCATGCTCAATTATTGGGCCAAATTACAGTGTTTATAATAAGGATCTTGATAGTGTTATCAAAAAAACTAAATTAGGGTATATTTATTTCCTGATAAACACAGGCTCTAATGTTTGCTAATAGCTGAGTGTTTAACATTTTAACAAGCTCGTTTATTTTTATTTGTTGACTCCGCTTTTAAATTGGAATTAAACAAAAAAGATGGTTTTATTTGCCACATAAATCGTCTTTAATTAAAAATAACCAAGAATGCGATCCAAGATAAAACAATAATAAATAGTAATAAATGAGTTTTGTTTTGCTTATTTTAGCCCTTAATTAACTGTCGAGCTGTCAATCACTTTAGAGGTCTGTGCGATAGAAAAATAATTAACTGTACTTTTTTATTTATTTGTATTTCGCTTGTTTCTTTATTTAATATTATTTATAGACTGTTTCTTTCCCAAATTAACAAGCATGAAAAAAGAATTTATCAAGATTGTTTCTTCAGATCTGATTTGAGCGATATTTTAACCTTGAAAAACAAGAGAAACATTTGACACTAAAAATTCCAACCCTAGTAAAAGTTCAACCATAATTAAAATAAAATAAAAATTACCATGCACATTACAGTAATTAATTTTTTCCAATTCACCAGGCTCGTTTCGAGAAATGTCACATATACACGTACGTGGGCTCAATCCTGATCGCAGTCAATCCCTTCAAATTCTACCCAATCTATAACCCAAAGTATGTACAGCTCTACCAAAATAGACGTTTGGGTGAACTTCCGCCACATATCTTCGCCATCGCAGACGCCGCTTATCAGGTAATCAGCTCAATGAGTCGTTTTGTCTTGCTCAATTAACCACGATAATAGTAGTGCGCGAATCTAAATATATACCGGAAACAGAGGGAAAGTTTTCTGAACCTTTCATTGAAGGATAGATTTGTTTTATCAAGTTTACGATCAGTGCTATTAAAAATCGGAATATTGTAATTTATTGCCAATTATTATCTAGCATCAATATTTAATTTAAATTGGTTTTTTTATTCATGTTAGTTTATTTTAGATACAATATTTTGGTATGATAATTTTTAAATTAAAAACGTACAAAACATAAATAATTTTACAAGAACACTTTTATTAGGAATTTAATCAAGAATTATTTAATATATTATAAGCTGTAATTTTTGCTAGATTAGTCATCTATTCATTATTCTGTGCTAGGTTTATTATAATATGGTTCGTTATAAACAAAAAGTTTTATTAATTTATATCAAGATCAAATTATTGCAGTTATTTTTAAGGAAAATCTAGTAGATACTTTTTGATCAAGCTAACACTTAAAATTAACAACAGAAATTAACCATGCTAATTTACAAAACCAGGCAATGCTCAGGAAGCGCTCAAACCAGTGCATTGTAATTAGCGGCGAATCTGGTTCGGGTAAAACCGAGTCGACAAACCTCCTGCTCCACCACTTGACAGCGCTGTCCCAAAAGGGAAGCCACGGCTCGGGTGTGGAGCAGACCATTCTGGGCGCCGGACCCGTCCTCGAGGCGTTCGGAAACGCAAAAACAAAGCATAATAACAACTCTTCCAGGTTCGGCAAATTCATCCAGGTCAATTATAAAGAGAACGGTGCTGTGCATGGTGCTGTCGTGCAAAAGTACCTGCTGGAAAAGTCCCGCATTGTGAGCCAGGTCAAAAGTGAACGCAATTATCATGTCTTCTATTACCTGTTGGCCGGCGCCACACAAGCGGATAAAGAGGTCAGTTTTTTATTTTGTTTAATTATCTTGGTTAAAAAAGGTGGAATATTTTTATTTGAAAATTCAAAAGGTTCTAATCTTGCCAATTTTAATCCGTGTTTTGAAACTGTAATTTTAACATTCATGGTCATTTAAAGTAACTGTTTTTTCTTGATTTGACTGAATTGGCCTATTCTTTGGCGGAACTTTTATTATCAAGTTTTTTCCATGATCATATTACTTGATTCTTGGTAGTTAATTTAAACTTGGATCATCATTTAATTCGCATTTGTTGCTCTTGCAAATCTAGACAATGTTTGAAACTGTAATTCAGGCAAACATGGTGATTAAAAGTAACTAGTTTACATTGATTTTATTCTCTTGGCAGGGTATCAGATGACACTTTTTAAAATAAACAATTAATATTTTTTCAATGCTTAGATCATTTGAAGCTTGTTAATTTATTGGGCGAAAATATTTAAACGTTTTAAAACTGTAATTTTGTTTAGCTTGTTTAATTAAATTAGCTATTTTTACAAGTTATTAATTATTTGGAAAGCACCAGAGCGTCGTTTATTTTATTTAAACAGAAAATATTTATTGTAAAGAGTCTAGCTAATTAAATTACTTAAATGAATATTTTAGCAAGATCACTCTTAAAAATTGAAACCTTCAGGAATTTGAAGAAAAAGTTATTCAACCGAAATAAATCTTAACTAAAATTCCGTTGGATTTCCATTAAAACAGAAAAAAGATAAAAAACTTTTGACTCAAATTCAAAGCTATTTTAATATTTTGAATATTTTTGGAGCATTTAATCAAATCGGAGTATATTTGGGGTATATTTGCATCAAACTGTGTTTCGCATCAGTGATACCAAGAATAGCCCCACTCAAGGGGGAGCAGCAAAATTATTGGGGGGGGGAGGGAAACGCAGGAATTGA